>LQRL01177967.1:1917-45878 GCA_001703475.1 Hydroides elegans | reverse complement strand
ATAACATTTCACTGACAAGTGTAACCCTCGGCCTAATGCTGTTTCGTTGATACATGTACATGCACTGTATACTGCCAAGAAAATAAAGATCGACGAATAATAGAGCAAGAGTGTTAAATATATTAAATAAGGTTAGACGAATGACCAGTAACAGCATAAAATCGAATGTCTAAGGATTTCCTAATGGCGGTAATTTTGGGCGGTATTTTTCATTTTGTTACACTCTTGTCATCACCGCGCGATTACTGTTCTTGTTTTTGAATGTGTATTTGATGCTGTTTGCATTGATGTCATTTGAGTCGAATCTTTCCTCCTACAAAAAGAGAATAGAAATTAGAAGGGCAACTAGAAATGCCCAAATAAAATAGCTATAATCATAATGAGTTGCCGTGCTATGCTTATTTTGTATTGTAAGAGAAACTGTTTGTTTGATGGAGAAAATAGTAATTGTTCCTCAAAACTAAGAATAAAACGTTGCAAATCGCTTTATACCTTTTTATCGGAATATAAGCCAAAATCTGATTAATCATATAAGTTTTTTTTAAAGGAACCATATTTCGTGTCAATACAAACGGATATCGAAAGAGGACATAATGTACTAAAATGCACGAACTTAAAATAAAATTCATGATTCTACTATGACCAACCTTGTCCTCTGTGTCCGTTACCCCATAGCCAGTATTAGCCATATTTGGGCATGGAAGGCACCTCATGAAGTTGAATAGCAGGTTCTCCGGTACACGTTCCTTCATTCGAAATACTGAAATTTGGGAATAAAAAGATATTATCTGAATACGATTAGTCTATCTTTTACGAGCCACAAACAATGAGTTTTTAGAGATATATGAAAATTTAATATTCAACGTCTACACTTAGCCATTAAGCAAGATATCGTCAAACCTCCAAACTACAAGTATAACCTAATCTAGCGGAAAAGACATATACATGTAATTGTGTTAAGAATGCTCAGGACTGGTGTATTAGTTTAAAATAACATAAAAATAGAATAAATAGAGGATAATACTTGAGTCTAGTAAAATATACCATTTCATACATCTAAAACTTACCGGGAAAAATAGAGAGAACGAGTGAGATCACCGCAACGATCATTATACCAATGAACGGGTACCACAGATAGGAGACTGCGAGTAAACGGTCCACTCCCGACCTTAAATTATATAGAATAAACGTGTATTGCCTCAGTTAACATGTAAATTTGCATTTTATATATTACTGTTGCCAATCGTGTTACCAGTACCCAATGTTTGTAATTTATTTTTGAAAACTGAGCTTTGTTGAGAAAAAAAAACACGTTAAGAACATACAATATGACATTATAAGCTTTCTTTCATCAGCATATATATATTTCAAAATAATTGTCATAATCAAAACGGACACATACATTATTAAATTGATAAACATCAAAAACCATGTAGTCCCCATGCCAAATCCCTTCATACTCACAAATACGTATGAAACTCAAATGGCGAAATATCTGCATTATCCCCTCCGCCAAACCAACCACTCTCATTGGTAAACGACATGTTGCTTCGGATACATTGACCAATCGGTGACGCCAGTGGCGGCGCTTTGGTGCCATAGAAACTGGCGGAAATGGAGAGGCAGATACTTATGATAATGCCACATATCACTCCGATGGAGGGCGCCTGTAACGAAAAGGGATGTGATGTGTCAAGATCAAAAAATGTCATAAAGGGGAAATACTACACCAGAAATACAGTGTTTGGTGTTGGGTTACAAAGGACTCTTAACACGCTAATCCAACGTAAGCTTATAGAAACTCGGATAATAAGGCAGAAGAACAAACCGTGAACGCGTTGTCTAGACGAGCTTAAACAAAAGACAAATAGACGTCAAGATATTATGCTACGACATCTTATCAAAATGGAATTTTGAAATATTAAAAAAAAACATGGGTAAGAGTTTGAGTAAGTTTCATGAAACTACTGTTATAGCCAGAACCTATCTAGGTATTAACTAAACATTTATTTTACAATAGCGTGTACACTTACAATTTCATTGACGAAAGGTAGAGAGGCCGCCACTATCGTGAGTCCGAAGAGAGGACCGTAGGTACTCGCAAGTGCGCTGTAGGCGAGCTGAAAAATCCATAAATATATTGAAAATGATCATACAATTCATATAATGTGTTATGCACAGGTGTTGAACTTAATTTGAAGTCTAGGGCTCAACACTTCATATATGGTGCGTCCATTTTTTTCACATATGCAGTTTTTGATAAAAAGTATTCACTTGAACCATAACATGAGTAACATAGGATTATAATATAAAATATTGTTGCTTATTTGTTGTAAAGTTAAGACACTATTTGGATTCGAATCCCGAAATATATTTGTGTTAAATGTTCGTTCTACATTCTATTCAATGCGATATGTTACCTGGACGAGGGAACCTCCCATTCGTGCGATCACGAAACTCAGAGCGATCGCAAGCATGCCGTATACGAACACTACAAACAAATAAATCAAAACCAAAATGAATTAGATTACAATACATACATTAGAGAACATAAACTAGACGAACATCAAGAAATAATTGAACCGATATTTAACGGAAACATTGTATTGTATGCAAAGTTAATACGAACCAAAAGTATGTGACGGCACATAACCCATTTTGCTCATGAGTAAATACGCCATTATTTTCAACGTTTTATCATTGTTTTTTTTTTCAAACTCCAAAAATGGTCAAAAACGAGAGCAAGGAAGGGGAAGCTTTATGAATATTGAGCGTCATTGAATATTGAGTGTGATTGAAGTCATTTCATACCAACCGGTGATTTTGATGATAGTGGTTTGTTTCGTTGCCGACATTCGGCCGCAAAGTGGCCTCAGGTAATCGTCCCATGTGATGGCCGCCATTGAGTTGTATGATGTTGACTGGGAACTAGGACATAGTAAAAAAAGATTACATAAGCTACCTGTATCTAATACATGGAAAACCAGTGATGTAGTAAAGTAAACCTATGCAATGTAGGTAATATAGTCGCAATATCTTTAGAAGATGCGGATTTTTGTAAGTGCGACCGCGGCGGGCGCGCAACCGTTCTACCCTTATATCTTATACCAAAATGTGCATTGGTACCCCCATTCTCCACTAATCTATGCTTTTGTTGACCTCTGGTCATTTGGTTTTTACCCGTCTGCATATTTTTACATTGTTATCAGCAGATCAGATGTAAAGAACATGACTAATCTTAAGCTATTGAATTGATACCTGATGGCTGCACAGACAAGGGAAGCGATGAAGAGGCCTGGCAGACCGGGAACTCGAAGAACATCCATCGCAAAGTAAGGCAAGATCTATGAACAAGTAGAGAACTTTCTTAGATCAAACTGTCAAATAAAAGACGCAATTTCATCATTTGATAGGCTTTTTTAGTCGTCATTATACCTACAATCCGTTATATGTGGCTTTTAGAGCTTATAAATGCCATTTTTTTGTTTGGTTGGTATCAGGCGCGGATGCATAAACTATTCAAGCGGGGTACCTAACCGTAAAACATATAAAAGCGAACGGGCGCCCCCCCCCCCTTGAATCCACCTGGTAGTATAACCTACCTCGATACACCAAGTTTTAATTAAGGTCCTGAGCTCATTATTAAGTTGTCACTTACCTGGTTAGGGTTGTCGATATACCCTGCTTTCAGTGGATCGCAACCCAAATGCGCGTAGTAGGCAAAAGCGACCATGCCGCAGAAACAGAGCATACTGCCAATGAGCACGAAACCAGGCACGTTTAGCAGCTGTGATCTGTTTAGATGAGAACACATAAAATGTTATCATTTACCCAATTATCATGAGATTGTATCGCAGAATTGTAACCTACATTTACATATATATTCAATTTGTTTTCCAACAAAAAAAGCAACAACAAGTCAGGTAAGTACATGTACATGTATATCAGCTAAATTGTTGCGATCTATTGAATGTAAAAAAAAGTAAGAAATCATTTAATACATGGATTCGAAATCTTAATTTGGGATATGTGTTGACTAGATCTTGAGTAGCTGCGTCTACCAAGGTTGATCTTGAGCAGAGCCATTCTCGTCATGATACAACACTTACCAATATTGAATTCAGTATTGTATCCCTACAAGTTGAGCACTGGTTTACATAGTCGTGAAAAGCGATCCCAACTTTCCTATTAAGTTTTTATTCAGATTTCCGGTTTATTAGGCTTTACGTATGTAGCAACTTATAGTTTTTGATGAATGCGTTGCCTTAATTATCTTTAATAATGCAATGCTTTATAGATGATGAATAATTGATTTACAGTTGCGCCTTGCGTAGCGTTGGCAACGCGCAATATCGCTGCATGTTCTGCTGAGTAGAAGTCATGCATGTAAACGTCAGCGTCGTCACGCACGCTACACCCCAGAATGACATGCGCTTGGTTGGGTCCGGATCAAAACTAAGATAAAAAAGGGTAAAAAGTGTGCTTCAAAACCATGGTAGAATAGTTTAAAAAATCTCATAAAAAATAACGAATAGTCATAACTGCGAATAGTCAACATGAAACAATAATAAATTAGGGCTACATTTTTAGGTAGAATGTGCTTCATTTTAAAACCATCATTCTAGTTTTATGTGAATACTCAGATGTCAGGCAGCTCCTAGTTCATTTTCAAAACCATTATGTTAATATATTTGGATTTTGTTTTCGTGTATAAGGGTCTCCTTGCTAAAGGTTTGATATTTAAATTTGACTCACTGAACAATTTTTTATAATTTATAGTTTTTACTCACTCAAAGATCTCATCTCTGTCCCACTTGCGGTTCAGCTCAAACACTCGGCCTACGCCACCTACGCTCAGTGTACCCTTTAGGAACAGACAGAAATAGTTCAAATAAAACAAAACAAAATAAGAAAGAATGCATCATTGCATGTGACCTAAGGTACCTAAGTTGAAGTGAAGTTCAAATTTAAAGCGAATAGTGTTTAAACCCTATCTTTTCTGACAATGTGGAGCATTTCTGACTCTGACCACATAATTATAACTTATTATTTGACTAAAAATAAGTATATTTCATATACCCATATAGCATACTGACGTATATCAATAATTGCATATATTTTATTGAAGATAAAAGAAAATGATTTCATTATTCCAACAATAAGTTTATCATTCAAACGTTTTTCTTTGCCACGATAGCAATAATTTACCTGAATGGTCAACGCCAATATTCCTATAAATATAACAACAGTTTGAAAGACATCGGTGTAAATGACTCCTTTGATGCCGCCCTGAAATTGGTAAATCGACTTTAATTCCTGTGGAATGTTTTTTTTTTCGAAAACGAAGTCTCAAACCTAATAAACTTACATACTAAATTATATAGAATCTAACTAGTTATCCAAAAAAACCTATGACATAATCACTATGTTAAATTTCAAGATGACATGAAATATCACATGAAGAGTTTGTCAAGGAAACATAAAAGCTAAACAGATGTTGTATGATGAAAACCCCTTCAAACATATTTTAAAACGGTCCCTAAGCAGAGCCAAAAAAAAAAAGATCTCTCTACAAACGTCGATTGGTCAAGAAAACTGTCAAGAGTTATTCACAAATAAAAAAATAACAAAAGTGGTTTGCTAAGGGAAAGTGAGAACTCACGAGAGTTGTATATAAAACGGTAGCTATGCCGATGGCTGCCATGGAAACACCGACTGGAATCCCGGTAACAACTTGTAGTGCAACGGCCGGACCGAAGTTGTTTAGGGCGCACACCAGCTCCTTATTAATTTATAAAATATATGTAAATAACAATATTATGAATTTTATGCAGCCTTAGTCTAATTATTATTTAACTGATACACCTGTGACATATATACTTGTAATATAGCAGAAGCCAGATCTGAAAACGTTAGAAATATACATGTATACTCTCAAAGTCAAAAAATATGTTTCCAGTGGCCCAAATAACAAGTTTATTTTCTATGTTGTTTCTGATAAAAACTTTTCTGAAAATATTTATCAGTTTATTGGATTTTTCATTTATAGAATAGCAAACTTGCAACAGTCAACATTGAGGGAGTATATTTTGGCAAACAAGGCTGAATATGTATTCGTTTTCAAATGATTAGCCAAAAATGGCATGTATTATATCAATCTATATGAAAACTGAACAAAACTATCGTTTAATAACCTAACAATGTATCCATTCTGTTATCGCAAAAACGCTCTATTTAACCGTACCTTTTATGTGAACGCGGCCTATGGACTTGAATGAATTAGGCATTGTGTGTATAACTTACCATCGTTATAAGATTGGTGATTGAAGCAGTGTATCTTGCTAGCTTTCCCCGGAACCGGATCTCATAGTACTTGCAAAAAAAAAAAAACAATAAATGTTTTTGCCATTATTGATTTGTCATGGTCATTGTATTGTAATAATATGAATATATTTATGCCTTTTTTTAGAATGTTATTAAAATAATCAATGCTTATAGTTTTTATATATATCTTTGGTTCTTTGTTGTACATTTATACTATATATTTTGATAAGATATAAATTGTTCTTTTTTTTTTTTGAACTCATTTGAATGAAAACAAGTTTAGCTACTCCAAAAAAAAAACGTAACCATTTTTGCCAAATGTATATTGTTATTGAAATTAATTAAAACCAAGTGTAAGCACAAATAAAGAATGGAGCGATTGACGACAGTAACGAAAACAGAATTCACTTGTTTGATAATAACTTCATCGCAACCTTTTCAATCACTTGAAACATGAAGTAATGAGAAGATAAAACGATTTTAAAGATTTTAGATCCATTTCCTATAAAACAAAACTGAGCCTTTACAATTGACTTTAATTTATGCATTGCCTGCACAATAATAGGAAAGTCATAATATCAATAACGATTTTAGCAAAAACGCGAACAAACGCCAACAAATAGAGATTAAACGCTCTGACCGTAAGCATGTCTCACTTAGAAGTGAGCAGTTAAACGAAATTAAATAGGCCATAAATAATCATTCACCAACGTATCCGAATGTTAACTATATATCTTTTTTCAATGAGCCTGAAAAATAATGTCATCAACTCGCATTCATATTCAAAAAAGCCAAAAAAAAATGCTTTATAACATTCCGCACTTCAATATCAACTTACTTCGTTGACGCATGTGAGTTGCAGCGGGTAGAGTAAAGGTACAAATATAAATGCGCCAATGAGGCTGCCGACGGCCTGGGAAAGTGGGTAGAAAATGAACATGGGTCCATACTGGTAGATTTCGGCGGGATAGCCGAGTGTGCCTGGAAATTGAAGACATAGATAAATCTAACCACTTTCGATCTTATATATCATAAAAAATGCGCCAGCCGTAATATTGTATACCGTTGACGGCACTACTTCGCTATCTTCTGGATTTGCGCCTGTTGTTGTGAAAAGAAATATATAGTTCCCCTTAACATTCACATCAAAAGTGATTCATTTTAGCTAGCATACTAATCTTACTAATAAAAGTCTAAACGAATTGTACTTCTCATTTTGATTTGAATGTATTTATTGAAAGAGTTCAACTTGAATTTCACATTTTAAAACCTCGTAGATCCATGTTCGTATTATTAATTCTAATGGTCTACATATCCATTCGATAATACACAATTGTACTTCCGCTTACCTATTGCCGACGTGTACGTCACAAGAATAGACAGCGACACCGGAACCACACTGAACTTCCGGTCTCCGAAAAAGTACGATTGTTTGTTCGTTTGACCTCCTTTATAGCAAGCGAAAAATAATCCGATTCCAATGGAAATTGCGAGCGTACCGAAAAATACGATGTAGTCCACTATGTGGAAATTGTGCGAGACATCCATGTTTAATTCAAGTCACGGGTTCGAATCTAAACACGGTCTATAATTTCTTTTATTGTTTATATAAAATATCTTTTATTAGCTTAATTTTAAAATGAATATTTAGCTTTATGATTATGATTATAAAGTTAACTTCTTGCAACTTATTGCTCAATCTATAATGATAATAAATGAATAAAATTCAATGGAAAGAAATAGTAACGCGTCATAGAATAATTATGTTTCGTTGTTTCCTTTCTTTTACTCAAATATATCATACATTGTTTGTAAATTTTATCCAAGTTTTAAAGTTATATAGAACTGTACCTTTCTATTTAATTACATAACAATTAAAACTGTCTAACGATAGTCACTTATTTAATGGCATCCATTCAAGCCGATATTATTCATTTTGCTCATTTAGTAAATACGGGTATATTTTCATAATAATTTGACTCTATTTTAACGTTAGATTATAAGACCTTAGATCCTTAAACATGATTGTGCCTCACAAACTTAGTGTTAGTCTTGTCATGAATGTTATTTTGAAATTAACCGGTCGGTGTAGGGATCCCTCTAGAGTTTTTAATTTCTATTACGTATGATACAGAAAATTAAAACGTTAAATGAAAATAGTATCGTTTTTCCAGAAAATGACTTCGACCTTTTTATATAATTTTATTGATTCAGTGTTTTCAGTAGGATGTCCAGCAAATTATTTTGATAAACTACATTACATAATGTAAAGGATTCCGTGCAACAATGTTTTAAGTGTCAATATAGGTCAGCAATACACTTTACATGGCCATTCAGGTCACCTAACAGTTTGACCTAATGATTAAATTCCTATGTTCATATTGAACAACAAAAAAAAAACAAATAAGAAATGTTTTAGGGTAGACCGGGGGTATGTGTAAATTTCAGTATGCTCGCTAAAGTTTTAACTTTGCATTTTGTTGCATTTTACCCTTCTATGATAAATATTCAATCCCTATGTATGACATATGGCTAGAGTATGGCTGATGAAAATTGCTAGCGCGATTCACTATTTCGATGAATATATAAATCAAGAATTTCAATAAAGGTTCGGCTTTATTTCATCTGATCCTGTAACCACAAACGAACACCTCACACGTTTACGGATTAAATCCACAGGGTAGCAATAGATTAGATAGGAGTTTACGTAGCAGGAATCTCTTGATTTTTGAAAAGCGTTTATGTCTTGATATCGGCTTTGACACTTTTGAACAATTCTAATGCGTTAACGATGTAGCGAACAATGGTTACTGGGTTTGGATACTGTAGGGTCATCCGCCCCATAAATGTGCCCAGTTTAGTTTTCTTTCTAATATGATTTGTCATCCCGATATCATCACATACAGTTGTACCTAGATATAAGTCGGCAAATACCTGGGAAACATTTATTTATCGTTTGATCATATTTTACTTATTGCTTAAAATGAATCAGGATGTCATAGCTAAACATAAATTGCATATAATTTTTCGCCAACGTAACGTTTGGAATTCTGTAAGGATAACTCTAATTTACGATTAAAACGGGCACGTTGAAACGACGTTGCGTCATTTTGAGACATTGTTTCAACGAACATTTGTCCAAATATAACGATGAGTTTATGTAAAAAACGCAACAAAAGAAAGGAAACTACTTCTGTTTAAATATAGATACATGGTTTCGTTAAAAAATAGCAGATGCTTTATTTATTAAAGAAGGATTTTCCACGACACACATGGCTAATCACGCATGCAAAACAAAAAAAAATTCTACTTGGCAAACACCATCCTCAGGACGTTCTTATCACGTAATTTTATGTCCCGATGTCCTCGACACAACCAGGACGTCGCAAAGATGTCAAGAATTAGACGTCCCAGCAATGTAATAAAATGACGTCAATAGGACGAATCGCCATATTTACACATCGAGAGTACGTCAATAATCAGACGTTTTAACGACATGCTAATGATGTCGTCCTATTAACGTTGCAAATTGGACGTCCCTTTGGTGTGCCAATCTGACGTTGAAAGGACATTATATTTTGGACGGGACGTAATCTGACGATCTTAGTTCTTCATTCAAAGACGAGCTTACCGAAAATACTTTTTGTTTAAAAGCATTTCGAATACCCATCCAAAAATATAAAATTTTGCTTTTTGAACACTTATAGGTAGAAAATGTTTTAATTTCGAAATGGACTATGTTAGTCCAGATGAATATCTATTATATTCTTCAAAAATGTATACATACAAGTCCGATAAAAACGTCCTTAATTCGTCCTATCACGGACCGGTTTAGGACGTCGTATTTATACCATTTGCAGACGTTTTATGTAGGTCCTTGGGATGTCAGATATGGACGGCGATGCAACGTCTAAAAACAACATTCGGCAAACTTTCATACAGGCCCAGCAGAGGAATGAAATAGGACGTCGCGTAAAGACGTCGAGGGGACATGATAAAAACGTGGATTTGCCGAGTGGTCAAGATACTGATAAAAAAGAAATCTAAACTAAATTAAACGGAAAAAAGCTGTATAGTGAAAAAAAGTCAGCGCGCGCGCGTGTGTGTGTGTGTGTGTGTGTGTGTGAGAGAGAGAGAGAGAGAGAGAGAGAGAGTAAGGGCCTGTTCACATGGGAATGACGAAACGCGACAGGTGGCAATTTACTTATTTGTTCTTTATAGGACTTTATAGTCACTCTTTTTTAGAATCGCCCAAGAAAAGGTGTTCACACTGGAAGCGACAGGCTCAGAACGATAAATGTTTGACATTTAAACAAATAATTTACTTTGACAAGTTGAGTTGTTATTTCTCACCGCAACTGGCGGTGCAAAAACGCAAGGGGCGATTCTGCACCGCTTCTCGCGTTTGTGGAGATAATTTAATGTAAATTAACAGTTAAAGATAAGAATCGTCAGCAGCTTCCAATTGCCGCTCCATTTCCGAGCCTTAAATGCGTGCCGCTTCCCGTCTATGTGAACAAACCCTAAGAGAGAGAGAGAGAGAGAGAGAGAGAGAGAGAGAGAACGACAGACAGACATACAGAGAGATTTTTGTTTTATAATTTGAGGTGTATTCACATGTAATATTTGTATAAATTACCATCTAAATAACATTTCTTTATCCATCAAAATTAACGATGAAACGTTTTTATTTATGTACATACATATATATTCTTCATGAGTGCATTACATAAACGTTTAAAGTATTTATAACTTCTGAACAATCAGCCGAAATGCGCCTTAAAATAAAATAGAGAATATACACATTAAATTAGGACAATCGCAAATTCAAGCAACTTAAAAGTGTGTAGTGAAAGAAGATTCTATTTAATCGGTTTAAGTCAGATGGCTAGATAACAAATAGCTACCGGTATACATGTTGCGTTGTTTTCAGAAAAAAAGTTTTAATGCGACAAAATACCTTTAGAGTGGATAACTTGTCTATTTATGAATCATTTATGAAAGTGATTATTATGAAAGTGTAATTCATTTTATCGCTGCACAATGCGAAAATCTGTAAACTACGCGTAATGCCCTGATATATCAAAACGATATTTAGAAAGATGCAGCATAATTATGTTCGATTCACATAAAAATGAAAGAAATATCAACCTAATGCAAAAATGAAATTTATTTTGCAAATGGGTCAGAATTCGGTAAAAATTCACATTCCAAAGCCTATGATAATGTCAAAATATGTTCAATTAAAATGTTGATTTTTTTAGGGCGCGGTTCCATGACGTGAAGCAGGCGCGAATCCAGGAAATATTGAACCTGTGGGCGCAACTGTATAAATGATTAGGCTGAACCGGGGGGGGGGGGCGCATATTCATTTTTTGTCTTGCATATAAGGGCAAACAGGGGGCGTGCGCCGGGTGCGCCCCCTCTAAATCCGCGCCTGTGACGCTCCATTAGCTTCTTTTAGTTTAAGTGTTAATTCTGCATAGGTTCTTTTAGAAGCTCGTTAATGTGATATAAAGAAAAAAGTGGGGAAAAACTAAAGGAAGCTGAATGCTTGCGTATCACGTGATAGAACATCGCCCAAAAAATGAAAATTCAAATTAAAGTTAGGGATTCGAGGAATATATTTCTAAACATCCTACTTTGCGATACTAATAAATGATAAGGTGCAAATGATAATGATTGCATCAAATGGTCTGATTATAGTACAACATTAATCATTTTGGTAATTAATGACATTTACTTAAATAAAACAAAAGATATTCCTCGAAATCGAAGTACATAGCATATTTAACTAATGTTGTCTTAATTTATCTTTTCGGAATTTTTCATAAGATACCCTTCAAATATGAATTTAGAGTTCCGTAGAAGTGAAGGGACTAGCCATGCTATGAGCTTCTTTTCCCAGCGATTTTAAACAACTTCTATTTAACTTTAATTTACTTTTAGCACCCGTTGTACATGTAAGTGAAGCGCTTGAATATGAAACAGCTTATAATAATAAACGACGACAGAAAAAAGAATATCTGAGTGTGACTGCATCTTCATAGATACAACTGTTTTATGCATGTTATCTATAATGATAAAGCGGCCAACATACCTTTTTAGAGGCTGGTTAAACGGAATAACCCTTATTTTAATATATCTTTTTTTGTAAAGATTTGTAATATATTGCATAAATAGTTGACACACAATAGAAAATATATCACAATGATGTAGCATGTAACGCATATATTTTATTACTTTTAATTTGTAGCTGTTTTCATATCTTTTTTTGCTATATTTTCGGAGATTTATTGACATACATGTACTGTATATGTGATGGGTTTCATGCATAAAGTACATTGGCTTAGGGAGAAGCTGTAGAATTCAAGATAAATAGTATTTGACTATTGATTGAACACTTCTCAAATTGTTGTAATTGATTCATAATAAGAATTCAAAAAATAAATCCGTTTGGAAAAAAAATGATTCATCATTATTCAAGATAAGATAATTCTTGATAAGACTTATCAATCTAAATTTCACAAATGAACGTTTTCTCAAAGTGTGATATTCAATCTATAAATCAATATGATTATAAGGAATTATAACATCAAAGATTCTCATTTGACATAATTTTTGGACAGGACAATTTGTTGCACGGAATCCATCATTTAGCAGCATTGGGCTACAAATAATAAATTCAAAAATAATAAATTGAATTTTCAACTTAAACGAATATAAGTTATATTTATTTATTCAATAGAAATTACTGTGAAATCGTATAACCAACTTCATGTCATGATCTATAAAATAAGCGTTTGAACTATGAACGTTTATAAATTCTTGTATTCTTATTATGTTTTTCAAAAAATAAAACATGATATTTGAAATGGAGTAGATGATACTATATGATAATATAAATATAAAATTGGATCAACAATTTAATTATTATATATGTTTGCTGACAGGCGCTATTATATATTACTTTAAACTGTATCTTTCATATTGTAAACAAAATAGTTTATTACGTGAAATACAGCTTTGCCTTCCATCAAGCAAATCGCATCCGGATAAAAAATATTGCACCAATAGCAACCGTGTCAAATTTTCAAGATATTGGTACCTTGCTCGCATAGCCAAAACAAATATTTCGAAATGTCTACCTCATCACACCAATTCCACTTAATAGATTATCTCGTATTTATCGGGACTGTTTTGACTTCAACCGGGATCGGAATTTTCGTCGCTTGTTACAAAGGCGGTCAATCGAACAACCAGCAGTATTTCTTCGGCGACAGGAAGATGGCTGTACTTCCAGTGTCGATGTCTATTTTGATCACCTATATTTCGGCGATCGGTAAGTTAACTTTTTAAATTTTAAATTAGAATGGAGTATATAATAATGATATCTTATCAGTATTCTTTAATTAAGTCATTGGTAATTGGCGACATAATTATTTTATGCGACTGGATTAAAACGAAAAATGATTATGCAAAACCATTTAGTCGGCGTTGCATATATGACACCCTTCAAATAAGCATTTGATATAGGAGTCTTTAGCATTAAAAAAAAAAATACAAAAAATAACACAAAAAAAGCATATTTTGTCCTGATTGCATTTAAATCGCGAGTTCCAATTTCACTGTTACCTTTTGGAAATCGTAAGGTGCGACAGCATAATTCTCTGAAAGGTCCCACAAAATTACTGAAAGCCACATCTTGCGATTTCAAAATCGTTTAAATATATAATCGGAGTTTTTGAGAAAAGATTTAAATATCTAACCACATAAGAGTCTATACCATTTTGTGAAACCCTAGTATCTCACTTTATTAGAATGGATATTATTCTTGCATTCCATTTACTATTAAAGGGACATTAGGGTACCCAGCTGAAGTCCACCAATACGGGCCAATGTTTGTATTTTATCCCCTGGCTATGGGAATGGGAAGTTTTTTGGGCGCATTTACATTTCTACCCCTGCTTTACCCCTTGAAACTAACCTGTGTCAATGAGGTAAGATTAGCTAACGGAAACATCGATTAGAAATCATTATATTATTATATATTATAATTATTTTATTTCTTATTATATGATTCTTATATGATACGCATGTAGAAATGAATATATTTTTGTATACCGCATACGCAATGTCACTGGACCAATTGTATTTAAAGATTGAATAAATAAACCTTTAGAAAAAATACATTTAATTATTGAATAAATAAGCCTTTTTCGTTTTTGTTTTTAAAGTATCGCAATGTTTTTTTGCAATCATATCGTATTAAAAAGTGGTTTTGTCCATAATAGTATTACCAAATGCGGTTTCGAGGAAAACTTACAAGATACGCAGCGTCAATGACTAGCCTTATCATATTGGTAAGTTAATGAGTGTTCAAAGTTAAAGATTAAAACTAGATAATAATAAATGATCTTGTATATGATGATTTTTATGCCACGAAATCTTCAAAATCCGTAAAACGTCGCAGTGTATGTCAAATTGAGCACGCTCCAACTAAACAACATACTTTCTGACGAAGACGACTTTCGACTCATTATTTAACGGTCGATTGAAATTGAGACAAATCCTATTTTGCGTGCTTTAACGTCAACGTGAAAAACGTCAGATGGCCATGCGTCTACTTGAGTACGTGTTTTCTACGTCAATGACGAAAATGCAGTTTTAAGGAACGAATAGCAACCGTCTTTTTGACGTCGCCCGGTTTTAAGAAATATAAGCTGATTGCAAAAAATAAACCGACAGCATGTTCATTTCTGTCTCGCAAACTGAGCGAACAATTTCAATATTCAAACAACACTTTTCGACATTATTAAACAAGTCGCTGAATACCTGTTGTTTGGAATTGAAAAACATTTTTATCTGATTTCTTTTCGTTTACGAAAAAAAATCATATATTATTTTCGTGTCATTTTTACAGACGGTAAAAAAGAATATTTTGTGGAACAAAAAACTTATTCTTCGAGAATAGTAAACAACATAAAAATTGCATCTAAGCATAAAGGACATCTTAAAGTTTATGCTCGGCCGATTTGTTATATGTTTTGTAACATAGTTTGTTAAATATATGATGTTAAAAAAAGTTTTTGATTTCAAAGTATGTTTTTCCGATCGAAATATCTGCCAGTACTGAAAACCGGGCCCGTATTCTTAATACCCTTTAACCGGAATCTATTCTTTCAAATGTCATATAAAACATGGGAAAATAGAGGTAGGTTACAAAGTAAAGGCAGACTATGAATTTGGTGCATGTTTCTCCAATTGTCAATCACTCCCATGATCTATCACCCCAGTGTCACACCCCAATACAAAGTGGGCGGGGCTGCGAGAGGTAATGATGCTATTAGCTAATGCGACACGCAATCAGAGAGCTTGACGCAATAAACAAAGCAATGACGCAATAAATCAATCGCTAACTTAAAGAATGATTTAGTGGCTATTGTAAGAAAACTAGAAACTGCTGTAATATTTGCTCAATTTGAGCCCTGCTTAGTTAATCAATTTATCACATCAATACTGTTAGTTACCGTTACGTTGTTTTGTGTTTAGAAAAAGATGTTTTTTGTTGAAACGGGCAATACAGTTTTAGTTTTAAGAATTTCAAATTAAGCATTTAAAGAATGATTATCTTATTAGGAAAAGAAATCAGATAATTATGCTCTATCTATATAGAGCATATTACTCTAGTTTTATTTCAAATCCTCTCAGAAAATGAGTCGTTCCCAATCATCTGAACAAATAATTCCCAGTTTACGATCGGTCGAAAGCGCAATAACTTATTAGTTAATTAGTCAAGTTTTATTTATTTATTTTATTTTTTATTTATTTAGCGATTCTTATATAGCGCATGTGTTATGTACATGTTCTTTGCACATAACATATAATACTATAGAGCATGTATATTAGTTAAAGTACATTACAAATGAATAACGTGCAAGTATGAAATACATATACATGTAGATTCTAAAAAGAGTCTAGGATAATACTGGTACAAATAATGATATAATACTGATCTAAATGACTAAAATGAATAATTAATACTGCATTTTACAATAAAAATTCGTTTATTTATTTATTTTATTTTTTATTTTTCCACTACAATCATATAAAGCTGCAACACAGGCAAAAAATGTTTTTTGTTGGTAGGAGTGGCTTTGTTCGCTAAACAACTTCGCGCCAGCTGTTGCTCTTGAAGTCGTGACTGGAATTCCAGCTGGAATCTGGATTTTGGCGATTGGCTTTGCAACCACCTTCTACACCACCATAGTAAGTTTGTTTGGTATTAAATGATTTACTTTATATTTTTGGTGCAGAATATGTATATATGTCAGATTTCGCTCGCTTATTTATATGGATTTTGATCACATATTAGAGTCTTCTATTCTGTTTAATGGCCATCTCCGTAATACTACACGTAGTTCATGATTGATAAAATATTCAATGTTTCTCTTTGAAATAAGCATGGATATTCTAAGTACAGTAATTTTGCTTCTATTATCAATAATAATACATGTAATCCTTGAAAATAACCCCTTTTCTAACTTGTTGTCAGGGCGGAATTAAAGGCGTGATTTATACCGATCTCTTTCAAACTCTAGTCATTTTTCTTGGCATGTTAGCCCTGACCGTACAGGTAACGTGCATACGCAATTCAAATATAAACTTTAAGCAAAATTATTGTAATGCCATTCTAAGGTTTTTGTTTTATCTTCTTAATTTTAGATGATGTTAGCATGGATAATAATTACATTAGAATATGCATAAGTTTTGTCAGACAACAAAAGAATGAGTGATCTAATAGTTTTGCTAAACCGTGGGAACAACCTGAAACAAACGATGTAGAAAGTGTATAAAATAAAATAATGTTTTATATCATTTTCGTTAAACCAGGGAGTGATACGCGTGGGTGGACTGGGCAGAGTCTTTGAGCTGAACAGTGCATGGGGCCGAGACAGAGTTTTCGAGTAAGATTGCCTTCTCGTAAATGATATTTTTGAAAATAATTGTAACATGTTAAATGTGTTTGAAATACCATCTACGTAGAATATAGCCTAACTCATTAATATCATGCAGCGAGGGAATAATGTCCTGTCAAGTGTTTTCAAAATAACATGCTTTGAATTATTAAATTGGCAACAAGGACCGGTTGCTTTGTCATCCAGGCATATACAGTAACGAATCAGCTATCAACTAAACAAATTTTGAGGCCAATTCTATATTGGCAGTCTATAGTTGTTTAATGTTGGTACTATGAATTAAGACATTGTCTGTTTTCTAGTTTCGATCCAGATCCAACTAAGCGCATGACGTTCTGGGGAATCTTCATCGTGACGTCATTGGTCTTTTCGTCCACCTCAGCTACACAGCAGAACATACAGCGATATGGATCATTGTCATCGCTTCGAAAAGCCCAGTTGTAAGAACAATTTTTTCAGAACAATTTTTCGTTTGTAGGTGATTCGTGATAGTAAACGCATACATATCTTTTTGACAATAAATGATATGTATAGCAAGACGTGTTATACAGTTATGCTCACTGTGTTAAAATGCTATTTGTTTCATGGATCAATGATTCCATAGAATAAGATATCATGATGGGTTCTTGTATTTTATGAAATATTTGCGTATAATGGACTCGCTTAAAGACAAAATAAAAAGTTCTCTCCATTTTTGTTACTACCTTTGCATAAATTCATGATAATTATCTGCAATCGTTTCGTTTACGAAAATATGCAGATATTGCAATCAACCGATAAAATTCAATTTGTTCCCGTGCATCGATTTTCTTTATATTACAAATCATAACCCACCCTTTTATATAAACATTGATATAAAAGAGCTATTGAAAGTGGGACATAGGATATTTGAATAACGATTTTATAAATGGTAAAGAAGATATTTAACTTTTAAGACACCCACCCCTAAATTTGAATGTCATTTTTCTTCGTTTTGCTGAAACCACTGAGTGGAATCCTTGGCCCCTAATTGGCTTATTTACAGGGGTGTGTCACTTATACTGCACACGTCATTGACGTCATCAATCAAGGCTCGCTATAGAAAAGCACTGTGACACATAATCGATACTCGTCGTGTCCAGTACATATTTTCGCTTTGAAGCCATTTATTGTAACTTTATGCTTTAATTAAATATGACATCTAAATTGTGATTCAAGTATTTGATAAACCTATAACAAAGTAGCTATATAGATTCTGTCGTCATATTGATCTTTTTCTAGATCAAAAACAAAGATTGAACATTTAATGGGATCTTATTCCATTAGTTATCGAGAAAAAGTAGTTAAAATTATGAAACATAATATTCAAATATAGGAAAGAAAAAGATTGCAGATAATTGTGCTTTTTTAGGAGCACACCATCTATCTAGTTTATATTTAAATTAAAAATAATTAAAATCCTACAGAGCCCAACTGTTGAATATACCGGGATACGTTATCATTGGCGGCATGATGTGTTTCTGCGGCATGGTCTCATTTGCATATTATGCAGATTTGGGATGTGATCCAATTCAGTCAGGCAAAATATTAAATCCCAATCAGGTAATTAACGATTACTGTAGATGTGTCGATATACCTGTACATGTATATCGGTGAAATATTATTAAACTGCATAAGGAAATATTTGAATTCTATATTTCGATGGAACATGTAATGTTCTTTTTCATTTGATGCTTAAAAACGTTTTGGTTTAATATATTATATTTTTTTCAGATTTTGCCATATTTTGCGATGGATGTCCTTCGTGTTCCTGGTTTACCCGGTTTATTCATTGCGGCTCTGGTCTGCGCATCAATTAGGTAAATATTAGACTGTTAGAATCTACATGGAATAAAACAAATTCTTATATAAATGTTGCAATTTAAGAGATTAAAATTGCATCTAAAGAGGTAATGCAGGTACAATGCGTTCTATATCATTGGTGCATTTGTACAAATGATTATTTAAATCATTTGTTAGATATATATGAATCTCTATAAAGGAATGTTTTTTTATCGTTTTAAAACGGGGCTTTATAAATATTGCATGTTATTATAAAGTTTTCGCATTTGATAGATTATAGTCTCTAAAAATACATTTTTTCAGTTCTCAATCCACATCTTATAACTCAATGGCTGCTATAACATGGGATGATTATTTAAAAACGTTTTGCGGCAGGATGTCTCCTCGAACACAAACAACTATCATTAAACTTACAGGTTTTGATTCCGTTAAATGCCTGTTTCTATTTACGAAATCATTTATAATGAACTTATAAAATGCGTTATACTGAAATCAAGCAAACCTAACATTAATTTATCACTAATAAGGTAAAATGAATGAATCAAAACTTTGAAAAGTAAAAACGATAAGCAGCGTTTTTTTGTCTAAATTAACCGATTGCCATAGCCATTTTTATGCATGTTATAAATATATTGACAGTGTTCATCTACGGTATGCTTGCCATTGCTCTAAGTTTCCTCATCTCGAAAATGGGCGGATCACTTGTCCAGGTTTGTAAACCATGAACGTTATGTGTCTTATGTAACTTTCATTTGGCATATTAAGTTTCAAATTAATCTCGAATGTAAATCCGCTGCCTTGAGTATATTTTGCCAATTGAGAAGTGTATTCTATATGTTTAATGGTCCACATGATAAGTCGCCAAACAATACATATTATGCATTACATTGTATATATAATACAACAGAGTTGTTAGATATCCTATTTACACAGTTGGCCTACAGCATCCTTGGTAGTGTGGCTGGACCTCTATTCGGGTTGATGGTCGTCGCCTCAATGTTTCCATTTGTCAATGAAATCGTACGTATGTTGACACATTTGTTAATCATTAATGCACAGTAGACTGGATTTGTGAATGAATTGAATTTATATACAAATCTAAACATATATATGACCAATAAAGCTTTGATTTGATTACTGGAATTAAGAAAAATATTTTGATAAACAAATCATTTTGAAATGATAACATACACTATAGGCCCGATTCCACAGCCTAAGGCAAGACCAGGTTCCCGTTTGTTGTAACATTGAAACCTAGTGTAGACTTACGCTTTGAAATTGGCCCTAAATCTCCTAATTTGTTATATTATATATTCAGGCCCCATCGATTGGTGTTGTATTCGGTATTGGTATCACAATGTGTTTATCACTGGCTTCCAATTTTCATGGCACAAGAGCACCACCAATCGTATCGCCCATGGATCAGTGCTCCATAATTACCAATATTACCATGGTAACTGGAATGAATATGACCCAGAATGGTGTTGGGTTTAGTGAAGCCAGTGAAATGATGACGCCGTTTAATTATCATAATTTCTTGTAAGTATATTTCTTGTGACGATCAGAACATGAGCTTTCTTTATAAAACGTTATCATGATAAGACTGAGTTATCGAGGTAAGTAGTTATAATTTTACTTAGCTTTAAAAATTGCTTTAACAACGAATTTAACCTCTGGTTTTGTTAACTGTTTTATGTAACGTTGGTCATACAATATAATTCAATATTCAAATGGTAGATGACTCGATCTATGTTTAATTTCTGTTATATCTTAAAGGTCTGGAATGGATCGGCTTCTAGCGATTTCTTTCTTGTGGTATCCTTTCATTGGATTTACAACAGTTATTATATTGTCTCTGATTCTGTCAGTTTTTCCTGGTAAGGAGATATTTTAACCAAAGCTTTTTTTATTGACTAAAAATGTAAAAAAATATCAAATAGATAAAAATATAGAAATATTTGTTTGGAAGCACAAATGAATTTCTAACAGATGTAAACATTATTTGTGTACAAAAGTAAAAACATATAGCTTTAATAAGCCACTTTAGGCATCTACGATCGTAGTTTTCCGGGTCGATTATAAACGGTGATTCTGCAACATGTTCGAATTCAGAGCGCACAATGCAATAAGGGCATGCTTTTTATGTGCTTGATTGCAATTATACACCATGTTTATGAGGTACCATTCGCATTGTTTAGCTTTCCGCATGAAACGACGAGTACCGTCGCACCTAGTCTTCAGCTTTGTCAACTACTTCGGATGCCCGAATCTGACCCAGACCTCTTACGATTTAGCCAACACAGATGAGAAAAATGCTGAAGCCAATGTAAATATATAGTTTTACCACGTTAATTGATGCGCTTACATATAGATTGTAGAATGTCAATAGAAAATTACTTAAAAATGGGTAATGATAAAGATTTTATGAAAAGTAGACTCTATCTGCAGTCATTGACCTTTATTTGGAATATTAAGTTGAGGGAGCCATGGATCTGACATACGTGGAATATCATAAATAAATTTGATTGTAGAACATTATAAAGAGTCTTAGCTTAAATTTGATAGAGCTTCCACAGCTATAGACTGAGTGGCTGTACCTGTTTCTCTAGACGAGGGTAGAGGAGAAAAATTCACAAATTAGTGCAATTGTATACTGATTCTTTCATAGAAATATCCTCAGAATCAGCTAGAATAACCATTTCTTTGATTTTTGTACAATAAATGATATCAATAAAAAATAGAAAAGAGGCACATTGAAAATCTACTGTCCACGATACAGTTACAGCATTCCTTGAGGTTCGGGATCTAGACGAGAGTCGAAAGCATATATCAAATTGACGCTAAGACTATGTAGTATGTTCCACAATCAATTTATTTATTACAATCCACGTTTGTCTGATCCATGGCTCCCTCAACTTAATATTCCACATTTTATTCAGTGACTGTACGTAATTTGACTTTTGGCATATCTTGGCGTCTCATTTGTTTTCAGGCTGACAAAAATGGATACAATCTGGCTAGTGTATAAATGGAATCTGAAAATTGCATAATGATATGGCATTTCAGAGTACAACTAATCTTGCTCATTTGATGAATTTGACAAAAATGAAACGATCTAGATAAATTTTTATTCAATATAGAACTACTAAAGATTCTGCCGACAATAGTCAGTTACAAAAAGGCCTATTAATCAAGTATCCAAACGAATGTCTTATTATATTGGCTACACTTATTCTTGAAATTAATTGCGTGATTCGAATAATAATTAATATGACTTCAGGTGTTATTAGTCATTGTAGGATTTAGCATTTTCTTAGAATGTAAATAATACATAAGCAAACTATTATTTTTATTTATTAAAACATTTTGTGTGTCAACTAATTTTGATTATAGAATGATAATTATATACGCAATAAATTTATTTGATTTTTTATGACGTTTGTTTTATCTATGTATACTTATTTTACATAATTACTAAATAAAACACTCTTTTAACTACATCTTCCGCTGAATGAGTAAACAAGTTATATAAGTTATAAACGGGTACATATAAATCAGAATTGATCCATTTTTCATTTCGATTTTCCTGACTCGATGAATTTTAAAAACAAAGAACATGGCATAAATACCTTCTTCATTTGATATTAATTGCTAAAATAAGTGTCACATTGCTCAACAAAACGTTATAAGGAAGTTCTTGTCCTGTAAAAAGCTGTAAATGTCCCCTTGTGGGCGACACAAATAAAACGTCAACACGGTGATTATAATGTTTTACCGCGCTGGCTGTCTTAGATTGTCGCCATATTTGCATATCTTCACGGTATGACGCATTTATTACTGCTAAACCTATGTGCCTTGACATTATCATCTCAACAGTGTAGTTTTTGTTTTGCAGCAACTTAACGTGTTTTCCTTTTTACCGCAAGCTTACAACTTGTAGCCATTTTCTTGGTGTTTTCCCCTGTTATTTCTAAATATGCAATCTCAATCTTACAAATCACTGTGTTTTATTATAAAAAAATAATGCCAAATGTTTGCTTGACCGAAAAGGAAATAAGAGTTTTGAGATGTTATACTTTCAAATATAACCATTAAGCAATCTGCTAGTAGAATGTGTGTACTTATCGACAGACATACATGTAGAGTCATTTCTATTTGACATTTGTCTAGGATCGGCCATTTTTAGCCTTTATTTCTACACGCCTAATAAACAAAACTAGATAGACAACGACTCAATTTAATGGGACAGTAAAATTAAAATTTGGGATTCCATGCAATTTTTTTATAATGTTCTTATCAAAGCAAAATTTTGAAATGTTGTCTGCTTATATGTGTATATGTTAGTGATATATTGTATAAATATTTTGCAATTTCCATATACAAGATATGAACTATAATAGGATCAACTTACATGGGGTTATCAAATCCGTGACCTGGGATAATGGGACAGGGCGTTTAATATACTAAACATATGAAGGTATGATGATAACATTCTTGTAAGTGTATTGAATAGAAAGCAAATTTACATACGCTTATCAATTCCGCATTTAATGTGTAAAAACCCTATTAAATTTTCTAGATCTCTTGAATGTTCATGTGTTTTTCATAGTGTTTACATAGAATCAAAATTGATGTTTCATCAGCAAAAGGCCCTTGATATGCGTTGGTGAAGAGCAAATCATTTCAGACATAGGAACAGGTTTCTTTGGTATATTCATCCAGCACCTTTCTGATAGGTTAAATTACCCTCAGCTAACCTTAGTTAAGTCCCTTGATTCTTGAATAAATTGCAGTGCATTATTAAGATTGTTCTTCAAGACATGCGTTTACATGTATTTGATTTTCAAATAAAGTTCACAACATAATGTTAATAAACTTGTCGAAATATCTCAATAATGATATGGTTATGTAACACTGTTTGAATTGTATCTTAATAATATTATTTCAACACGCTTTACTTGACAAAATACACAAATTCGATTAAAGTAAGTTGCATTCGTATAAGAAACTACGTAGCTTGATGCATATAGACTCATGAAGAAAAACAACCTAAAGTGCAGAAAGTGTGAGAACCACAAATGTTCGGGTAGAGAAATGTAGAATCCGACCATTAAAGCAAAATAAACAAGTCTTTGTTTATGGGTAATTTATCGAAATAATAGGTTTAAAATCTACAGCTTGATTATCAAACCTGTTTTTAAACACTCACTTTTTCATTGCTAGACAGTATAACAATACATTTATAGCAATAATGTATGTTTATTTGTGTACAATGGTACCTGTCCCATTATCCCAGGTCTGACATAATCACTACTCCATTTCATAAATCAATTTGAATTTGAGTCATTATTCATATTATATAAATTTTGATATTATAATCCCGTTTTACACATACACACAGTTAGTGTATGGCAAACTCATGATTATTTAAAGTGGAAAAGTGTCAAAAATGTTTACATGGTTTCGGATATTCGCATTTTTTGTCCCATTAATTCGAGTCGTTTTCTAAGTGTATCAATATTTCTTCAAAATCGCATGGAATATTCAATGAATATGAATAATCTGAAGATGTATAATATTAGACGCATAAGCGAAATAATCATGAACAATGAATATTGAGAGAATGGTAGATAAAATGGTTTTGCATGTAGATGGATCAAAACAATAAATGCATACATAATATTTCTATTAAAACGCATGAAATGTGCATGGGATATCATTTTGTCATAAAATAAGTATAAACTTAAAAAAAAGAAACAAATGTACTGGTCATATAATGAGCGCTGATATTTTATGGTATATTATCTTATCCGATGTGTCAAATGTGGTTTTTAGTATTATTTGTACATTTTATGGCAAATGTCAATACATTTGTTAATATTAAAAATTTGATTTTGATCAGATTACATCAGCACGTCTTTGATTCTGATCAATAACACTAATAACACCAATAACACCAATAACATTTGTGTTCTATTCCTTTCTTATTGCTATGATTTCAAGTTGAAATATATTTCAAATCAAAAATAAATATATTAGTTTATATAACGTTAAAATAAATATGGATATTTATGAGGAATTTTAAAGGTTTTGCTTCTCCGTGGCCGAATGGATATAGTGGGGTGCTTACGGCTTGAACATGTGCATAACAGCGCTAATCAGAAGATTCAAGCCCACCGCGGGGAGCACACATATATATACCCAGCCAGTAAAACAAATGGGTACCTGCCTCTAGAGCTGGGAAGGTTAATAGGCTCGATGTGAGTGAAGAGTTGCGGACCCTCCATAACACTGCATATTGCGCGAGTCTGGGCCAAACGCTTAAGAAACGTAATTTGGATTTGGCTAAGATTTAGGTGTATGTATAAAATGGTGTATGTATTTTATATATTTTATATTTTTAAGCAATAAGTGAAATGTGATCAAACGATAAATGTTTCCCAGGTATTTGTCGACTTTGATCTTGGAAAGTGATGGTATTGAGATGACATATCAGATAAGAAAGGAACATAAAACATTTATGAAGCGGATCAGCCTACAGTATCCTAACCTAGTTACCATTGTTAGACTGAATGTGAGATTTAAATTACTGTTATTTATCATTGATGGGTAAATATCTAAACTTGATTTCTCACGGATGTTCTGGATTTTAAAGGTCACACAAATACCACAAATACGTTTTATTATTAACTCCCGAAAAATCAGTTTTATATTAAATTATATCAATTAAAATCACTGTTAAGGCACAAAAAATCATCAGTCATATTTAATTATCTTCTTTGGTAGATGAAACATTACAGTTTCATCTATATCACTTCAAAGTAATTCTTAATTGATGGCATAATCACCTAACCTTCACATTTTATTTTCCATTTTGCCGCCTAAAATAATTATAAATAACACAACACTTTTCAATTATACAATTTGAAGTAATATGATCAAGAATGAATAAAGCCAAACGCGTCACTTAATTATCCATGCGGTAAAGCAACACGCCAGAGAAGGTCGTGCTCCTGTCATACTGATATAAATATCCCGCACCGTCACATTCCGCCCATACCAACTGACCAGCCTCACAATGAATGAAGATAGTG
Source organism: Hydroides elegans (assembly GCA_001703475.1). Taxonomy (NCBI): domain Eukaryota; kingdom Metazoa; phylum Annelida; class Polychaeta; order Sabellida; family Serpulidae; genus Hydroides; species Hydroides elegans. Next base: position 19,660 of record LQRL01177967.1, on the reverse strand, counting down.
TTGCCAGACTGAAGGTACACATAGCCATCACTTGGGTCGTAATCGTCGACGTATGCCGATACCGTGTGTTCCCCATCCTTGACGATATCAACATTAATACCCTCTCCCCATTTTGACATGATATTGATTGTGAACTGATAGAGACCGTTGTAAGGACACATAAACAGTCCGCTGTCTGAATCGTAATAACCTCCTAAATTGGACCATTCGCGTTCGAAGACAATAACATCGCCATGAGCAAAATCGTCGCTAAAAGATGTAGAAGCTGTAAAAGCTACAACTTCATTTGGATCACCTGAAACATAAAGTGAGACGATATGTTTAAGATGAAATATAAAAAATTCACCAAATATTACGTTTTGTTATCATTTAATTGCTATATTTCTTAAAGTTTATTGATCTTATGTTTATATATAAAATATACATTTCTTATTTAACAAACACGGTATAAGAAAAAGACCTTTTGAATAACCAACGATATTTCATCTATGTTTACCTGGAAGGCATCTGTAAGTGACTTTCATGTAGTCGGCGAATCTGTCTGGCTCCGCACATGACTGTATCACTGCTCCCTGATACTCGAATTCACAACTCGTTTGATTGTTACAAGCAGCATTAAGCAGAGCCCAGGCCACGGGATCATAATCAACCACATCTCCTTCACAGTCATCAGTAGGATGTGGTTCGCAACAACTTCCTACACAATCTTCGTCATCGTAGTAACCATATATTCCTTCGGTAATGAAAATCTTACTCGGTGATGTACAGGAGAGCTCGAGCGAATCCAAATAGCAAGCGAAATCGCTTCTGTAATCTGAAATTATTAAATGAAGCAATGTAAGTGTACTAAGTAAATAACGACTACTGGCACATTGTTATTTCATTGTCAGATTTGATTTAATTTTCTAAAAGTTAACCCTCTCAAATTGGTGGGCGGGTGGAGCCTGTTCCTGTTTAGATTTTTCGTTAAATATAGTATATAGGCATTATCGAAACTATTATGGATAACCCACAGATTGAGCGATTGATAATTTGTTGTGTCCTTGCGATTTTGATGTTCAAAACATATGTACTTTATTACAATATGAAATTTTTGCATTGCTCTAAAATGGTGCACACTTGGGAACTTTTCAAGAAACTATTGGAAGTATTATTGAAAAACTGTCAATACGATATTTTTGATTTGCTCACAATTTCTGAAAAAAAAACTTATATTTTTGAAGATTTAGGCATAACAAAGCAGCAAACTCAATCTCAATTTACTTTGTTTTAGGCTAGGTCTAAATGCCTAAATTCTAAATGTCGTAAAGGTAACACAAGGGTTAGGCAATATGCAATAACAAAGTGAAATATATAGCATATTTAAAATATGGACGTATTTTGATAAAATATATCTAGTTTCGTTTAAATCAGTTCCCTTGAAAGACGATTTACTTCAATTATTTTACCAACTAAGGTTTATGGGCAAAATCCACCGGAAATGAGTAATTGTTTTGATATGTATAATCATGTAACCGACGTCTTTAAATACGATATAAATCCTCATATTAAACAATTCAATTACCATTTCTTTTGGTACACTTATTGCCGCTGTTTTTGCGTGCTGTGCTATTTAAAAATCATATAAGTCCATTTGAAACAACAAATTCTTCTCTCTATGATATTTACTTACTAAATACAGTAGCTTTTCCAGCTCTCATTTGTCTCTCCCTGAATGGTTTCAGTTTTTGCGCTGCGTTTTGGTTGATTTTCTTTTCTGTATCTAAATGAATGTATACGTGTATGTGTAACAGTTTTCATGTTTCCTATATCATCTTGATACCGTTATATTTTCTTAGCATTACAACCCGTTATTTTGTGTTCGTAAATATGAAATGATAAAACCAACGAATATATGAAAGTGAAAAAGCTAAATAAAAAGTAATCATGCACACCAATCCTGAGACCGATCACTGCAAGTTAATTGAATGTAATTGCATTATAATTTGAACAAAAGGAAAGAAGATATATAGCTGAAGATATTTTTTTCAAGCCCGACAATTCAGATAAGGCATGTTAATAATATGATTCGAATGAGGTATAAAGCTATCTCTAGATAATCATAGAATTATCTTACATGTAGCATTCTTAGTTCTGGTTTGTTTCTCCTGTGGTGGTTTCCGTTTTGATGCAGCGTTATGCTTGATATCTAAAATTATAGAATTGTATTTGTATTGAAATTTGCTCAGTTCAGTTCCTTTAATTGCATACGCGATTGATTTCGATAACGATAGTTAAATTACCTAGTTCTCGCTCTTAAACAAAACACGTGTTGTTACCTCTTTTCAATTCCGATATCGCTCTCTCTGTCAACTCTTCTTGTCGATTGACTTCGTCTTTCAGTTCTTCTATTAAGACACCTTGGGCATTTATCATTACATCTTGATCTGCAATTTTGTTTGTCAATTCTTGAACGATCGTCTTAAGATGGAGGAGTTCATCTCTTTCATGCGTGGGCTGTTTATCAGGTTTTGATATCTCATTGTGAAACTATAACACATTGACACATCAAATTTTCATGAGCATTTTCAAGTTTTAAGGTGCAAGTTATATTACGTGTATTGGGTGCTATTATTACGAACCATATTTACTTCATAATTATTCCATCAAGAACTCTTTCAGTCTTGACGTTTTTTATGAGAAACGTACTTAGAAACCATCATTTTTAATCCGATTATATTTTCACCAACCTCGAATTCTCAGGCTTCTGCGATATGGTTGCATGTTTGACATTTGGTTTAATCATAATGTTTCCTTTATAATATACTAATTAATTGTTATATTTTACTGCATCTTAAATTACCTAATTTTAATATGAGTTCTTACCTTGGGTACAGCAGACACCAAAGCTACATATATGATTACCAATAATAAACGCATCTTTGTTATACTTTCAGTCCCATCCGTATCAAGAATACGACAGCCTTAACCATTTCGAGTCTTTATATACCATGAAAATCGATCAAAAGTTACATAACATCGTAGATAAATAAGGAGTGAAAATGGGTTATCGATGCATAAACACTTCTAGATTTGCTATGAAGTAAATATTGCGTCGCGTTGTTCCAACTTAGGCCTAATTAAACACAGAAAAATAATCGTAGGTGTCATAGGTGTCATCTTATGTGTCATCAATTGTGGTTACGTATTTATTTTGTTTGGTGTGTGTCCATGAGTAAATCAGACATCGACACTTAAAAGCTATTAACTATATACGGAAGTAAAATATATGAAACAATAAAGCGTGGGCGATAACCTGCGTAGTCTTTTGCGATGGTGGCGAACTTGTAAAAAACATGTAAGCCTAGTTATATTGGATTGACTATATTTTCGTTTAATTAGTATTTTATATAAATTGATACGTATACGTATAGCTTTGCTTTCGTTTCAATTTACAAGAAAACTTCTCTGTCTCCATAGGACGAACTTAATCATATCAATGATGCACCCTTCTTGCAATATGGCGTATTGAGTTAACTTGCTTTGCTTTAATAGCTTTGAAAAATAAGTATTTAAAAAGGAAACAATAATCAAGGGTTGCTATAATGTATTCTAGTGTCAACAGGGGTTTGTTCATTATATATTTACATGATTTAAATCATCACATGTCTGATCGGCCACGGAATTCAGTCGAATACGTGTAACCTGAAACACAGACAATAGCTTGTACATTATAGGTTCGCGATCTATAAAGTAAATATCTTAGCGTTTATCTTTAATAATTGAAGGGCTCCGTTCAATATCGTGTTAATTATACTTAACATGTTTCACCAACATTAATTGCAAAGTGTCACATGGTTATAGATCCATGACAAAATACTTGAACAATGCTATAAAACAATGCAATAATATTAATTTCATCGTTTGTCTACTTCCTAATTTCTCATATAAATGACAAAAGTAAAAAAAAACCTTTGATGTTTTGTTTTTCAAAACGTCAGTTTCAGAAGTAAAACAATGTTGCACGGAGCCTTTCAATCGATATTATTAGTGTTATTGATCTCAAACTGTCGCTTCTTGATCAAGGCCCGCTTGGTGCAGCAATGCTCGAGAAAGTAGTGCTCTAAGAGAGACTAGCAATTAAGCTTAAAAAACAAGAAAGCTGAACATAACGGGAAAAATCCACTATTTAGTTGAAGTTGACTGAGAAAATAGGATTAACGTAAGGATGCGAGTGGAGTTACGGGTTGAGACGGGAATAGTAATTTAATTTCATATTTCAACCTTGTTTTTTTGGGGTGTTTAATGGCTTAAAGCCCAAGTCGCATCTTAAAACTATCTTAAATTATTTGAATATTTTAAGATTCAAATTTAGTAGCTTGACCTCATGTTTCAACAACGTTGCAGTTGAACTAACATACCTTTCAACCAATCACGTATATATTTGCAGTGCGATTTCTTACATGGATAAGATACATAATGACACTTGACTGACACAAGATAAACAGCCTGATTAATGTGAGTTTGGCATGCAATCAAACAAGTTTTGCAAAGCCGCGTTCACACGAATAGAAAGCGCATTGATATAAGTACAAGCGTGTTTATTTAATAAACAGAAGGGTTAAATTACTGTATTTTATTTAGTGAGATTGTGAATGCTAGCTTTAATTATCGCTCTTGTTTTTGTTTGTGGAAACGCGGCTGACCTATTTGTCGGGATCTCCACGGATATCTTCAAGTATTGCATCAGTGTTATGTCAAGAGGCCAAACTGCATTGTACAGATTACTTCATATTCTTTAAAAACAAAATACTCAAGATGCAATTACATATTTTGGCATACAATTAACCTATTTTTCTTGTACCTTGATTATAGCTATAAGTGGCTCGCATATACATTTTCATTATAGGCACAACCGAGCGGCTCTACATCATCATTTAAAGTCCCTTTTACTACAGCTCCTAATGGGTAGTCGACACCACGTTGCGTCCGATAATTATAAAACAGGCTGAAGCTCGATCCATGTCTCTGGATCCTCCTCGGCTACGTTCCATGTGCAATCGGCTATGGGGTACTGAAATCGTAGGTTAAGAGAGGTGATGGTATGGAAGTGATTTGAATTTATGGCATTGAAAGAATCGCGCTTGAATGGATACATGTTTGTCCAGACATGATTGTTGCGAGCGTTGATAATACGAATCTATATGCATGCGTTTGTTTCAATGAGCTACCACCCTATCATGTTTTAGGGGTTTTAACCACAGCGTGCAAAGCAACCCGAGGCTTGTGAAGTCACTATGTCGTTGTTTAGTTGGTTACTTGGTTAGAGGGTTATGTTAACATTTTTCCCTTGTCTCTCATTTTTTGACCGATTCTTTTGAAACTGGAATGGTTCAAATCTAGTCTTGTATATCTAGGTACATTCTTAGGGTAGGCTTTTAGTAACGAATGAGTATATACAAACAAAGTTATAAGCAAATATCTATTGTCATTGAGGCAAACAAACTATAAGCAACTTTGTAAATGAGCGAAATAGGGTCTATAATATTTTGATTTCGTTTGTAATGCCGTGTTTGGCGAAGATCTGCATTTAATAACACTATCGGTACTGTTAAATATGTCTGTCGCACAAGTTAAATAAAAATAGCAATTTTGGGATATCTGATTGCACTGCCTTGTTTTGTTTGTATGACCAGACGACAGATACCGCGTGCAGTGTCATACATGTGTGTAAATGTAATGTCAAAACGGGATAAACGTTAACCGTTTAAACATAGCGTTTCTCAGGGATAATTATAGCGTGTGCCATGGCGCACACTTTTTCTATATGGCGCACAGAAAATTTGACTGGTTTTCTAGAATGACACACGGAAATTTCACTTGTGTGCCATTTTGTAAGTGTCTAATGGGAATTGTGTGTAAAAGTAAATAAAAATGTGAAATTAATAAGTTTAAATTTCTTTATTTCTTATGTGCAATCAATATCTAAGACTAAGTGTGACCATCATCGAAGGTAAAGGGAATCGATTATTTAAAATAAAGATGATATATTTCAAGATAAGGCACAGGTAGGTTTTGTGCGCAAAAGCCTGAAAAAATCAATAATGACACGCCCTCAGAATATGTGCATAATTTTTTCACAAACATTTTACAGACCGACGGTTTTATTCGCCCGCGCCGAAAACGCTCGCATACAAGGTTATCAACAAAGTTCTGTACACACGTGTTATATATTCTACATATAAAACACATAGATATATAGTGTGATGATCCTGGAAAATCCCTGGTTTCTGCTATAATTTAAGCTGTTACCAGAATTCTTTCATATTTGTGGATACCGCATACGTTACAGCATAAGTGGTCCACTTTGGTGATAAACACTCAAACCAATGCTACGCCTCCAATATATTTGTTGTGAGATATTATTTCGTATTTGGAAACATCTCTTTAAATATTGTTCAATTTTAACCTCTTTTATTGATGCATACCGATGTTGCCATTCCCATTACTTTTGTCTGGTACCTTACCGGTTAAAAGTTCTAATTAAACATGGAAAATTGCTAATTATGGCTGTTTAAACTAAACAAGAGAAAGAGGAATAAAGTAGTGCAAGATGTAGTTCACCATCCTTGGACAGTCTTGTTAATTGGTTATCATTTGATTTAACTATTTTTTGAGCATTAATGAAAGTTATCCAAAATATAAGTCCTTAGCGCCTGGCCACATAGAAGGCTTCTGGTCTTTTCCCCGTATTGCGTTTAAAGAAGTTTGACGCGTTTTTCAGTTTCCATCAGCAATACATTGAAACACGGGTGTGTATCGGAAAAACAAATAGAAAACCTCTTTCCGTGTAGCCAAGTACAAAAAATGTATATGATCAATATATTAAACTATTTAAAATGAATTATTTACATATTGCACTGGCTTGTCTGGAGGATAAACTCACTTGTGTTGGCTCTATTTTTCTTGCTTTTATTAAACTTATACACAATGGATGAGAGAAGTGGATGACATTTTAATTGAAAAGTTAAGTAAGATATACATTGTTGAATATAAGTAATGCATTTTGAGCAACTGAAGTATAGCGTTCATCCCGTCGGATTGCTCGGATAATAGAGCCTGGCTCTCACTTTTTTACACCAACCCTCTTATAATATTATCTTGTTTTTTTCGTATACGCATCCACAAGATTCTTGGTGTTTGCTTCTTATTGGTCGAAATGCTTTTTCTGGAGACCAATTTGGCTTTCAACTTATACATTATTAAGTTAAAATATTTGACTGGACGACATTTGTAATATTCAATTATTGTTCCTCTTTTCAAGCGACTGGTAACTCGACAATTCGTTCAGTTTGACAAAAAGGCATCTGCTTAGGATGATATACGCGTACACATATAAGTGGAGTGTAGCGTTGAAACCCCGTTGTCCATAAAGTGCGTTAAATATACTATCGACCTCAGAATCACGTCATTTAATTCCGGTTGCTACGAAGTAAAGCCTAATAAAGAGTCAAGTAAAGGGTGCTTCGCAAACAGTAAGGAAATACAATAGGCCTTTTCTTAACCAGATTTTCATGCCAAAATGCGCAATGCGCACTAAGACATGTCTGTGCATTAAAGAAACACTACGTGCGACCATCAATAAACTTTAGAATAACGGATTATTAGCTTTTGACTATCAAACAGAGCTGTTTTAGTGCAGAGTTCTTCCGTTTGTTATATTTAACAGGAATGGGGGACAAATAGCGGTTCCGTTCGCCTAGCAATAACCAGGTTATGGGAAATATATTGCGTGGTCTCTTTTTAGCCACGCCTTGCTATGCAAAGCGGGGGCTGTCCCACCGCTTTGCCGTTATCGATTTATATGCATATATGAATTTCAATTTATTCCTTTTAGGACATTCAAAGCACTAGTTGAATTGGGTTGGAAGTGAGTTCCGAAAAGTTCAAAACCGCTTTTTCCTGTGGCAAACCTATAAGAATGATTTTTAAAAGACGTAATAATTCTTCATTTTGCGATGCTAGGTTGCACAATGTTATGAAATGCATTCATTACAAAATAAGATTTGTTTAACGATTTTTATCTTTCAGTAATTAGATATGCATTGTGTCGAAAAGAACAAAATGCAAATAATAAGTCGAAAATATATAACTTATCTTATATTGGAAAATATGTTTCATATAGGTGCAATTACCGTTGTATATCTACTATCCACAACACTTATTTCTTAATATCTTTATATACCAAGCACACTCTGCTAACCAGGTCGAAATCTACGCGTACGGACCAATGTTCAATTTCCAAGGCAGTCGGCAGCCTGATCGGTGCCTATATATTGGTGCATTCACTGAACCCATTACAACTCACATGCGTCAACAAAGTAAGTTGAATTTTGATATTCAGAATCGTATTACTATAGTTGTAAGCTTTATAGCTTTTGTATTGATAGGGTTTCATAACATAAATGTTCTGGAATAAATAATAATATTTTTATTTCAATCGGGACTCATTTTTAATCATTTTAATTATTATTTATTTTAAAATTCAATTTAAAGGTTGTTTCGACATATGATGCTTAATCAATATAGGGTTGACGGTTTTCTGGTCCGTTTTTTACTCGTTTGCCATCGAAGTGTTAAATGTTTGTTTTCTGGCGATGAATTCTTTTTACCGAAATCGATATTGGTATTATTGGGTTCCTATTAGTGTGCAGGCAATGCATAGATTAGAGTCAATTATTGTTAAAGCTCATGGTTCATTTATTGATTCCTGATTTAAAATCTTCAAAATACTTTTTATAATCTTTCATCTTCTTTTATCTCATTTGATTTGAATGCTCGCAACGAAGTAATTATTAAACAGGTAAAATGTTTATAGTGTGGACTGGCGTCGATTGCTCTATTTTTGTTCAATAGAAACTTACTGTGAAATCGTATAACCAAGTTCATATCATCATTTTTCAAATAAACGTTTCAACAATGAACATTTATAAATTCGTGTATTATAATCATGCTTTAAAAAATTGATATTTGATATGAAATAGTTGCTATTATATGATGATTTTGATAAATCGGATATTAAAGGATATTAAACTGTATCAGCACTGAACTAATTAATAGGTTGTCTGACAATTGTTATTTTTTACCATTTATTGTACCTTTTGTAAAGAAAAAGTAAATAGCAAATCAAATGAAGTATAGTATTGCTATGCATTAAACAATCGCATCTGGATAAAACCATTAACAGTCGTGCCAAATAATAGCTCGCATAGGAAAACAATCATCAAAATGTCTAACCCATCGCACCAATTCCACTTGTTCGATTATCTCGTATTTATCGGGACTGTTTTAACGTCAACTGGGATCGGAATCTTCGTCGCTTTCTACAAAGGAGGCCAATCGAGCAATCAGCAGTACTTCTTCGGAGATAGGAAAATGGCTGTAGTTCCAGTATCTATGTCTATTTTGATAACGTATATAACGGCAATCGGTAAGTGACTTTTTATGTTTTCGGTTCTGATTTCTTTGAAATCGCCAGTTGCGAAATCACTGTTTTATTTTTGGGAAATCGTAAGGTGCGACGGCATAATTACTTGAAAGGTCCCACAAAAAGAGTGAAAACCACAACTTGCGATTTCAAATAGTTTGTTGTATATAATGTAATAAAAGTGTAAAATATTTGAAATATCTAACCACATAAGAGTCCATACCGTTTTCGTGAAACCTTTAAATCTCACTTTATCATAATGAACATAATTCTTGCATTTCACTTACTATTTAAGGAACATTGGGTTTCCCAGCTGAGATCCACCAATACGGACCAATGTTCGTATTTTATCCCCTGGCTATGGGAATGGGAAGTTTACTTGGTGCATTTACATTTTTACCCCTATTCTACCCCTTAAAACTTACCTCTGTCAATGAGGTAAGACAAGTTTTGCCTGCAAATTTGAAAAAGAACTGTATTAGACTATATATAATTGAATAATTGTCTATATCACATGAATTTAAATGTTTATTGAACAGTTGAATTTCAATGAAATCGTATTGCAGCTCCGAGGTTTCATAAAGGTGCGTTATATATTGACAATACATTAAAATTATTTTTGTTCACAGTATTTCCAAATGCGATTTCACGGCAAACTCACAAAATATGCAGCTTCAATGACTAGCCTTATCATATCGGTCAGTAGCAATTGAAAATAATCGAATCGCTGTTAAGCAAATTCGTTTATCTTTAAGATACCCGACATAATCCTTCTAGTTCCAAAAGATTACATTTTTAACCTTAGATTGACTATAATGAATAGGTATATCCGAATTTTCCTTATCTTAGACAAATCCCCCAGATTTAAGGCATTTTAGAAAGATCCAGCGTCTGAATCCTGGTTTTAAATTTCAATATTTTGCAGGAATGGTTATGTTCGCTAAATATTTTTTCACCAGCAGTTTCTCTTGAAGTCGTCACTGGAATTCCAGCTGGAATCTCGATTTTCGCCATTGGTCTGGCGACCACTTTCTACACAGCCATAGTTAATTCATGTGTTATTTTATCTTTGATTAATATTTGTGTTGCAGAATATATTCATTTTGGCGATTAATATAAGTAAATTATATACATGTTGATAATAAGTTAGAATTCGGCATATATTTATTTTCTACTGGATATCTATAAAGTACTATATGTAGTTTCTAGTCGATAAACTATTCAGTTTACCTCATTTAAACAAGCATGGCTCTTACGTTAAGGTTATTCTACGAATTTATAAAATATTGTTTGATTGTTTTTATATGAATAATCCTTGATAATTGCCTATACTATATGTTACAATCATTTTTGTTGTTGTCCTAAATAATTTCAGGGCGGGATGTGTTTCAAACTCTAGTCCTATTTCTGGGCATGTTGGCCCTTACAGTCCAGGTATCGTACTTTAGCTATAAAAGTTTCTTTAAAGGCATTCGTTAATGCATACCATTTCTTGTCGCTTTTCCCCCTCATTTTCAACGTGCATTTGAAATAGACTATGACAAAATATGAACAACGTATAGTTTTGACTTGATTAAAGATGTTCAAGAATCAACCAGTTTTGAATTTATATAGTTAAACTTTTTATACATTTTTTAAACAGGGTGTCATCCGTGTGGGTGGATTGGGTCGAGTGTTTGAGCTTAACGGCGAATGGGGCCGAGACAGAGTATTTGAGTAAAATTGGCTTTATCGTATATCATAGTTTGGTACATTCTTAGATGATCATTGCAACAAATATTTTCAATTCATATTTTGGTTGAATAACAATCAACGTAGAATATATACTACAAATTTGCAACAATGCGCGGGCAAAATACCGTATTGCCCAGAGTTTACTTGATACTACCCTAGAAAACTGGCCATATGTTGAACATATCGTGAGCTTTTCCCCAAACAAACCATACATTTGTGTCCGTCAGTCATCAACATAAACGCTTGTTTTACCAATTCACGTACATATATGTACATAAAACAGTAAACAACTTATCGATAGAACTATGTTTTAGGTATTGTGTGTGTTACCTTCAATTTGATTCTCTCATTTGTTATTATGAATTACGACGTTGTATGATTTCCAGTTTCGATCCAGATCCAACTAAGCGTATGACGTTCTGGGGAATCTTCGTCGTGACATCATTGGTCTTTATGTCCACCTCAGCCACTCAACAGAACATTCAACGCTATGGATCATTGCCATCGCTTCGAAAAGCACAATTGTAAGTTTATTGAAATTATTTATTAAATTATTTCATGTTCAAGTGATTTTAAGTGATGTCCAACAGGACATTGTATACATGGATTGTGGCTATATGAATTAAAATTAAGGCATTCATGGTTCATTGGTTAAGGAGCCTTGCTTTTTAAAAATAAAAATGACGCATGATTTCAGTTTCAATTATTTCATTACGTTATAAGATATCTTACATAAATGCTATTCATTTACAACAAGACCGAAAGATAGAGTTCCTAAAAGCAAACAATCTGTCTTCAGTTTTGGATATTTACATAGAATCCAATATAAAAAGAATACACAAATACGGATATATTACATAAGATAACTTACTCAAATGTATTGAGAATATCAATTAGCCATTTAGCATAAATGACGTATCATATATTTTTTTCTTGAATTTTGGTTATGCATTGAATCATGAATTAATCCAGAATATCACTTTAGCATAATAAATTAAGATAACTTACTCAAATGTATTGAGAATATCAATTAGCCATTTAGCATAAATGACGTATCGTATATTTTTTTCTTGAATTTTGGTTATGCATTGAATCATGAATTAATCCAGAATATCACTTTAGCATAATAAATTTGATAAACGCTTATTTTAATGAGATATTTCTTTTGAAATTACATGATGGGTTTGCGAAGATTCTAAACATTTGTGAATAGTGTATCATGTATCTTTGTACAGGGCCCAACTGTTAAATATACCAGGATACGTTATAGTTGGCGGCATGATGTGTTTCTGCGGCATGGTCTCATGTGCATATTATGCAGATTTAGGATGTGATCCGATACAATCCGGCAAAATAATGAACCCCAATCAGGTAATAGGAAATAGGTTGAATGCATTAATGAGTAAAATGATATGCGGGTTAATAATGATGTGATATATTCTTTAATAAATACAGAAAAAAATTGTGATTAAAATTGAATCAAAAATGTATTTTACTGTTGATACGAAATTTATGTTTTTGTATGTTATTTTTGTATGTTATATTTTTTTAGATTTTGCCATATTTTGCAATGGATATTCTTTGCGTTCCCGGTTTACCCGGTCTCTTTATAGCAGCTCTTGTATGTGCCTCAATCAGGTTATTATGGCCATCATTGTTTATATGCAGTTTGGAAACATTCCAAGAATGATTCATATTCTAATGAGTTTATTTAGTTTATAACCTTGAAACAAGCTTTATGATATCAAATAAATTATAATTTATTAAACTGATATTTTCCGTTTTCTAGCTCTTATCATTATCTAAATCTAAGCGCTTCATTTTTCAGTTCTCAGTCTACGTCTTATAATTCAATGACTGCTATCACCTGGGAAGATTACTTAAAACCGTTCTGTGACGGGATGTCCCCTCGAACACAAACTAGGATAATCAAGCTGACTGGTAATCCTCTTTATCACGATTTTTTTTTAAGTTATCATATATTTCAATATATTACCATCAACCTTAGGTCCTGTTTACTTGAGATGCGTAAAGGAACGTTTGTAAATCTTGTTCGTATACGGTCTTTAGGACATAGCCATTTATGACAAAATCATTACAGGGATATGCAAGAACATGAGTTCTATCCCCCCTTGCCACATTCCATGGAAGCAGGCTATTATTTATATAATGTAAACCAACAAATCATATGTGAAATTTAAAATAAATGCGCCACGTACTAATGGAGCAAAACTACTTACAATACATTTAAGCAGTATTATTCAATCACACAATGCAATCATGTTTATGAATATGATCATATGCCATTGTCAGTGTTCCTCTACGGCATGCTGGGTATCGCTCTAAGTTTCGTCATCTCGCAAATGGGAGGCTCGCTTGTTCAGGTATCTCGCCGTTCAGATGATGTATGATTATCTTAAATGAAAAATGCAGCTTTAATAATCAATTCCAGAAAAATGTAGTCTAATTTGATTTTAAGGTTGTTTTTGAGAATCCACATAAGAAGTCTACCAATTTTGGGAGTTAAGTTGTTTATTGCTTCATTTGAACAGTTGTTTTATGGTTGTTTTTGAGAACCCACATAAAATGTCTACCTTTTTTGGTAGTAAAGTTGTAAATTGTTTCATTTGAACAGGTGGCCTACAGTATCCTCGGAAGTGTGGGTGGACCACTCTTTGGAATGATAGTTGTTGCCTCCATGTTTCCGTTCGTCAACGAAATCGTAGGTGTTTATTATTCATTAAACTTTATAAATCAATAAACAGCGCTTTTATGAAGCATCAAAGGCGCTTAACAAAAACAAAACTCTATTGTACTATATTTCATAAATCAATACAATAATTGAAATAGGAATAAAGCTAATGCCACGATGGCGTGTGCGATATGTGATCAAAGCCTTTTGTTCCACATTACTATACATATATTTTATATAACATATTTTATGTAACTGATGAATATGAGTGACCCAACATTTCATGTGAAATTGTCCATAACCTATGGTATAATTATCTTACTTCAATATTTTCCTTTTGTTCAAAACATCTCAAAGAACTCTCAAAAATGTATCATATTTTTTTAAAATTAGTTTAATATAATAAAAAGATTATCTTATTCTCTGATCCTCTGTATAAGGCCCCATCGATTGGTGTTGTATTCGGCATTGGTATCACCCTGTGTTTATCACTGGCTTCCAATTTCCATGGCACCAGAGCTCCACCAATCGCGTCCCCCATTGATCAATGCTCCATAATCACCAATATAACCATGGTTACTGGATTGAATGTAACTCAAAATAGTGCTGGCTTGGGTGGGGCGAGTGATGTGATGACGCCTTTCAACTATCATATATATCTGTAAGTAAATTGTAAGATTACATTTAACAATGTTTAACCTTATTTTGGTGAATATGAATTTCGTGTTTGATATTTTGTATAATCGATGTACAATTTGAACAAAATTGTGGGTATAAGGCGCGTTCACGAAAAATGCTCGTCAATATGCGTGAACGTAGGGGATAAATTGCTATGTTTTTATACAAATGTGGCTTTAGAGATTTTGGTTTTCGAGCTTTTTACGAGCTTTTTTGTTAGCGTGAACGCGGCCTTAGGATATTGTCGAAATGTCAAAATTAATATGTAATTTTAATATAATGAAAACGTTCAAATTAATTGTGCTGCTTTATTTTCAAGTGTGTTTTGTTAACAACTTCATGTACACCTAATTATGATGGACATATTGAAGACTTAAATTGGTATTATTTAATTTGAAACAATAAGTAAGTTATTGACCATGTAATACAGTTGCGTTTGTATCACGGTTATGATCTGTGTTTAAGGACTGGAATAGACCGGCTTCTCGCCATTTCTTGGCTGTGGTATTCCTTCATTGGATTTACAGTAGTCATAATAGTGTCTCTAATCCTGTCGGTTTTCCCAGGTAAGTAGACTAGATATGTTTGTCATAACCATAATTTTTGACTAACGCAAAAGCAATAGCTAAGATTCTATATGAGTAGAAGGAATGTATTTCCAAAAACATACAATACTTAACTTAGCTATTTTTTGCCGGACACAATTTTCGGTACAAAAAGGGTCATAAAGATTTGTGTTATCATATCTTACCTCTTATAAGATTTTCCAGCGAGAGTGAGAGACAAACGAATGCGATTCGCAATGTTCATACACCATAAACATTGTATTCATAATTAATGCTTCAATGCCGTCATTGTTTCAGCTTTCCGCATGAAGAGACGAGTACCGTCACACCTAGTCTTCAGCTTTGTCCACTACTTCGCATGCCCGAATTTGACCAATGATACATCATACGATTTGGCCGACACAGATGAGACAAATGTTGAAACCAAAGTAAGCATATATCCTACAAGTGAATAACACCAAATTTTGTATAATTGATAAAAAAATTGCTTTACAATGAGTTTTAATAAACATTGTACGGTTGAGCATACCTAATTTGAAACTTGATGGCAGCTCCACCTGGGGGCCATATCGATAGAAAATTCAAATGAAATAGTCCGAAGACAATATATGTATTAAAACTAGGTACATGTTCAGTTAGCATCTTAATGCACGGGAACCTTTAAATGGTTAAATGAGTCATCCTTATAGTAGTTTACTTTTCGCAATTCATTAGGTTTGACACCATTCAATGCATATTCATGTACAAATCAACAAAATATAATGTTCTTTGTTTCGTCTATTCGAATACATTTCATTCATATCATGTTTCTGTTTTTTTATATTGATGCTACTTAAGTTTAATATTATTTTATATTGCCTTTGATGAATATCCACTGTAGTAGAGGTCAATTTTACAATCCGTTTCAGGTTGACAAGAACGAGTGCAAACTGACGCGTATATAAACGGAATCTGAATAAAGTAAAAGCGTATTCGCCCGAAATAAAAGCGCAAACTATTATGCGCTTTTCGGGTGAACAGAAGGGATAAATTACTATGTGTTTATACCAAAGGGAAGTTCGACTTTAAAGTGCATAACTTGTGTTTAGAGCTATTTTCGGAGCGGGTGAACGCGGCCTTAAAAGATAAGGCATATATCAAATAATACCGGTTAACTGAAGTCTTGGTACATTGATGAATGAGACACTCATGACCTTGTTTTGATTTATTTCAACATGTGCAGTTTAGCAACTACTTAATATTCTGCTGCTTAGTCAATAGACAGTTGACAAATATGCCACTCAATTAAATGTTCTTATTATTTTAACTATTTTTTAACTTTGGAATTAACCGTATGATTTAAATGACAATTGCAATTACAATTAATTCGATTTCAGGTGTGTTTAGTGTTTAGTGTTTAGTTAAGATACACTATTTTCGTTAGATATTAACAATAAAAAAACACCAACTATCATAAACTTTCATTATATGTGCAATAAATTATCATTCGATTTTTGAATGCCGTCTATTTATCTATGGGGTTTAATTCTATTTTGAACTAATTACTAAATTATACACTTTTTTATCTAACTCATCAGCTGAATGAACAAAAAAACAGTTAAATACAGGCACATTTCAAACATAATTAATCGTTGCTTCATTTCGATTTTCCTTACTCAACGATTTTTTAGGGTAAAGAAATAATTCATAAATACCTTACATATTTAATATGAATTGTAACGAGACTCGCTTGAAAACTAGTATTTATGCTATTTCTTCTAGGAAATATGTTCGTAGTAGAATGTTGTACAATGAAAACACGACTCAACTGTTCATGGGTGACATATGAAATTTGAAGTAGCTATATAAAGTTCTTTAAATTTACAAGCAATTGAAATACAACACCATTTAAAATGTTATTAAGCCAGGCCTTAATCAATCATACCAAACTTAATTTTCGCACTGACATAAACAATATCATTTCATTCAAACATAGTCCCAAGATAACCTAAACTGCCTTTTTATAAATAACCTGTGGCGTTCTCTTATTCTTTCAAAGTTGAGCTCTTTGAGAAAGACCAATATTCTGTTATAACACAAACATTACAAATATACGCTGTCTTCTCTTTTCATATAAGACTATTTGTACCCTCTATGCTATTTGTGAGTTATTCGAGTTCTCAGATTTGTTTGTAAAACTTATTAGAAGTTCCACATTGACAAAGGCTGTTGTCAGAATTACTTTATAACTATGTCAGAGATTTTGTATCCAGATTTTATTTGTGTCGTGCGCAAAATATATGAGGTGTTCACGGATATATTTTATATTTGTAAATGCAAATAGGTTTTATAATCGGGATTCAAATATTGACGAAATAAAATAAGATACACAATTAGAAAACTGAGCAAAATTTAAACAGTCGATATATATATATATTTCATTATCGAATTCCCCAAATTATAGTATACAAATGGTTTTAACAGAATGGACATGGATAAGCTAAAACGAAACAGATAATGTTTTACTGTGTCGATAGATCAGCAATGAGAGAGATGCATCGTTAGCCTTCAATAAGATATAATTGGATAAAAAAAGCATTATTCTGAAACTCCCGTTCATCTCTTAGT
>LQRL01177944.1:0-25307 GCA_001703475.1 Hydroides elegans | reverse complement strand
TAGCGCAATTTCTTCAGACCAAACTCGCGTGCACAAAGTGCTTGGAATCTGAAAAAAAGTTTAAAATCGACAATTTTTAAAGTGCTCCAGAATCGACAATAGAGGCTATTTGGCTGTTGCCGAAAATAGCACAATCCAGACCCCTCTCCCCTCGCGCGGGACATAAATGCAGTATGCCTATCACTGTCTCAATGTTTTGCATGTGTTTTAGGTCTTCTTATACATGTTATTCTCTTTGTTTTTGAGGTTTCATGATATTTTAAAAATAAATACTTCACAAAGATTTTGATAATAATAATATATGAACAAAAATTAGTGCAAATTTGATCAGTCGATCCTTGTATAAGTTGCTTAAATGCGTGTAAGTGTAGCATTAGAATCTTGAGAAAAATGATAACTCTTTTTCATCGTTATTCTGAAAGAAATCTTTTTTTTTTCGATATCAATACCAAAATGAAATTATAGAATCTCCCCGATTTTGATTCAACTATTGTGTTTGGAAAATGTTTAACCTAGTGAAGATGGTTACTCGAAAAAGTGCCCAAACAGAGATATATTAGAGAAAGCCCAGAAATAAACATGTAACATAGTTAAATTAAATTTCATTCTTGTTGTTTATCTATTAATGGTTATTACAATTAAATAAATACTAACAAAACATAAAATGAGGTCAACCATATATAGGACAGTGATGCTAAAAGGCCTTTATATACAGCCATGTGCGGTTCTAACCATTCATATTTTTATCGTTTAGCGTTTATCTTAATGTGTTAGGGTTTGTCTTTAGCGTTTAACGTTAAGCATCTAAAGCGAAGCGTGAATGAGTTTAACAAGTTACCGTTTAGCGTTTTCCATGATGGGTAAGAAAGGCGCGAGACTGCACATGTACACAAATATTGAAAGATTTTGTTCATATAAAAAATAAAAAAGAGTGTCTTGACGTAGCTATAATTCACCTTTTTTATAGGTAAATCCACGGCTCATTTCGCGTTTCCAGATATTTTTTTTTATTTAACTTCATTAGCTCTTCATAAGGTTTAATCCAGCAGGGGTTATCGTAAACCGGTTACATATGCATATTTGTTTTAATATCTAGTGATTTTTAAAGATTTTTTTTTCAAAAGATGACATTATATCTCAAAAGTAGTGATATATTCTAATAACATAATTTGCTTAAATATACGCAATACATGCAAAAAAGAAAAAAAAAAGATACAGGATACGAAAATATGTACAAGCACAGTGGTAAATGTATGCATAAACAAGGGGCACAAACACTGTATTTGTCCCGCTCGATGCTCTCCAGACACACATGGAGCTATTTTCTGCAACAGCCGAATATCCTCTATTTTCAACCGGTCGAGATATAACCTAGACGAGGCACGACTTCAGACCGTGGTTTATACGTGTATAAAATTTGAAAGTTCTAGCTCAAGTCCTTCATACCTAACTCGCGTGCACAAACTACCCTATGTCAAGGGGGACGGACAGACGGACAGACAGACAGACAGACAGACAGACGGACAAGCTCAACCCCATATCCCTCCGTTTCACGGGGGATAATTATGTGATATTGAGATATAAACCGGAATTGACTTGACTCAAATGACTTAAATCGGAATGAGACTTACAAATTCCTGAGAAGTGGCACTCCGCGGAATGTTTGTTTTCCTATCGACTGGATTTTGTTGTAACTCATGTCTCTGAAATAAAGAATAAAGAAGTTATAAGATTTATCGACTTAACAGTATTAATCATATTTCTTTAAAAAAAATACATTATTATGTAGAGGTAAAATGCAGTAAACATGTGTTAAGGATATGTTTTGTTATGAAATATTTTGATAGAATAGCAATTGTATTCAGAAATATGTGAACGAAATAATGTCATTACAAATATATGAAATTGAAAGGCATCATTGATAAATATATCTACTTTCAGACGTCACTTATAGTGCCTTTTCCAAATTTTCTCGAAGAGGCTAAAAGAATGTAAAGTTGTTTTCATCGTTTGTTGGATCACCCTATTTGAATACAACTTAAGGGCTGCTTTTGCATGGCTGAAATACCAACACAATTTCGTTTATTTATTGCTTTCTATAAAAGCCTTTTAACGTTGCGATGAAAAGACAGCAAATATTGTGCCCTAAATGGTAGGATTTCTCTTCAGTCAAAATGTCCCCCTATTTTTAAGGATCCAATTAGCGCTTAGTTGCGAATTGTAGTCAAATAGGGCCTGTAAATAGGAGTTTTTTGGAATGTTTATTTGCAGATTTTGATTTAAGTTGCAAGCAGAAAATGGCAGGGCCTCATTTGATATGTTTTGCATTAAGGCCTTTTAGTAGCGAAAAATTATAATTTGATTTCTTTTAGATCTGATGAGTATCTAAGTAATGTGTATGCATAGGTATTATTTAGAATTGGTATTGGGGAGGGCGGGGTTAAGGGGTTGGGTGGCCATTTGTTTTTCTACAACATACAAGAACGAACGGAGGGGATGGGGACGCCCTTAATCCACGCTTGTAACATTTCCAAATTTCAAATCAAATAAATTGTAATAAGCATTTCCATATGTTCTGATTAAACAATATCTGGCACAGGCGCAAATGTATCCATTTGGTGAAAGCCGAATCGGACGGGGGCAAATTAAATAAGAAAGGTGTCAAAAAGATGTCAGTGACCATTTAGGAGAAATGAATTTAATGGGTGCAGGTACACAACCAAGTCAAGTGGGAGAGTCCGTCAAGAGAATGAGTATGCACAAATAAAAGTTGCGAGTAACTCTTTGTGCAAATGTCATGTGTGCCCATTGTTGGTTGGGGGCTATTCAGAATAGCAAAATAAAACTCATCACTTTCTCAATGCATATTTGAATATCAATTTTGACCTACTGAAAGCAAACACTCAGTTATTGATATGGGTTCTTAAGGTGTTAATGTTGATTTTAACCTTAACCTAGGGCTTGACCAAAAGGTGGACTGAGGCATGACTATTATAATTCTAAGTATGTATAGAAATTGAAATCAGTATTATCATAGGCTGATTTTAAAATAACATTATTTATTGTTATATTGCTATGACCAGGTCTAAATATTTCCATATGCCCTACATTCAAACACGCATTAAAATCTTACTTTTAATCTCAACACCATGTTTATCGAAGTGCGAATTCATCCATCTATTTCAATCAAGGATGACATGAAGTATCAAAATTCACGAACAACCATGCGATTTGATACCGCGACAGGTTAAAGACCCGGTTTGTCCGCGAATATGAGCTACATAAATAAACGCCACAAAAAGTGTTCGTCGATAGGATCTATGGTGGGCCCAAAAATTGATGGCGAATAAGGGCAGATAAAAATGTCTCCCGCTACAAATTGATGATACTTATCAGGGGTGATCTTAATGAAATTCATCCTTAGAACAAAACAACGACTATATGTATGCTTCATTCTATTGTTTTATCGTCGTGATTTAAGGATGACTTGTATGTGGCTAGTTAGGTTTGATATGAATCCCAACAAGAGTTTGTGCGCTTCAGAAGAAACTTAATTTAACTATGAATTTAAAAAAAAAACTATGAGTTATGCTTACGGCTTCGAACGAAGTATTTTTTGGACGAATTATATGCTGAATATTAAGTCACTTTGACAATGTTAGTCCATATCCAGTCGCTTTCGGACGTTGCGTCGAAAGGACGTTTCTTCCGGGTCCATCCAGTCCTGATGTCATTTAATGTCCCGACGCTAAATTAATGTTTTTTTTTTATTTACGCGATGAAAAGAATTGTAAACACATCATTAGCCTTACGTTTGTGTATTCGGCTTTAACGACGGTCCCTAACCCATCAGACATGAACAAATCTATTTTCAGGCCCTTATATACCCTGGACACTTAAGCGCCTAATGTCGCATAAAAATTCATGCCAGAAATGTGATCTGCATTTAAGCCCGAGGAAACACATTTTTAAAAGAAATTCTAGTATGCCAATGCATCCTAGATGATGCGTCGTTTTTTTTTTGGCGAAATAACGTAAAAAAAACAGTATATTACACCCGCAAAACGTCACTACGTAATTCTAACCTACACTTATATTACATTACACTTCATTACATATTTTTTTCTCTACGATTACAGTTATAAAATGTCCATCAGGCCGTATTAACACAACTTAAAAAGTGTAATTAATTTTCCCTCCGGCTTTTTGGCTAAACACTGGAATAATACAGATAAGGGTCTATACAGTTGGCGAATATATTGGTGTTTGAACTGTATAATAATCGTATAAGAATCAATGGCATTTTAACTTATTTTTCAATTACTGAGAGTAACGGGTTACATTCAAATTCCAGAATTGTGGCGCTGTCATCGAATAATTAATCATGATTTCGGCGCCCCGTTTCGCTGCTAGCTTAAGTCAATGTGTCACATATTGCTCCTGGCAATATTCAAAGAAACGCATAACGATCTCAGGTTAATTTTCGTAAAAGTTATTGCATTATTCCTCTATAAAATTCAAGTTGGTGGTTGCAATATATATTTCTTTGCAGGATATTCATTGGCATGTAAACCGTATTTACTAGCTAGCCAGCTATCCAATATTATTCTTGATAATTTTGTGTTTAAATTTCGTGTTAATTCATTAAATTATACTTTTCAAATATAAAATTGAAACTGATAAAACTCCGACTGAACAGAAACAAAACCAGGGGTTGCAAACCCATTCGCATAATTAGAAATGGCGGTTCAATTCCTGAAAACTAAAAGGTAAAGGGGTCAAGTGTGATGATAGGAAATTTTCATAATATGAAAGCAGGAACCAACTATTAGAGCCAACTGCATATACCTTTTACGTGTTCTGACATCTTACCTTAAAATTGGAGTTCTGATTTATGACATTGAGAGAACATTTGAGGGTTCCAACCTTGTCTTCAGATGTGTCCTTAACCGAGTCTTAATGGATTCTTATCATGAATAAAGTTAAGATTATTCTTTGTCTTAAATGGTGTTTTGAAATGGATAACCTAGTCATGTGATGATCAAACCAGATGAAACGTATGCATGGCAAGGTTTCTTTTTTTAGTAACTGAGTGTAATTTTGGAAAGAGAGGATGTTGATGTGGGTCTGGCACGAATCTTAAAAGGACCGAAATTGGTGGGGCCATGTTTGATGTCACCGGGGGAAAGCCACGTCAATTGTGAAACTAAAGTTTTAATTCACATATTCAAATGAAAACATAAGACGAGAAAAGGCAGGCAGATTTGAGTTTGCATAGTCTCTTTTTAGGATCATGACTTTGAGGACAAGATTATGCTTAAAACTAATGTTACATATATTCTGTATAAGTTCCTTTTCAGTTCCACATGTTAAAATTTCAAGATATGTTTTTTTTTGTAATGCGTTTTTAAAATTCTAACATGAAAATCAGCCCTAATGAAAGATATCCTCTTACAAGAGTATTGATCTTGTGAATCCATAGCTATACCATCACAGATGCCAACCAACTGTAGTTGGAAAGACTCATCAAATATGGAGCGGTTTCCATATCTTAGATGTTATCGGGTGTTCCTAGTATTATCATGGTTTCATTAAATAGGTACCACTGTTTTGCATCCGCAGTTCTCTTGAAGTTCTATAAAGATGGTACCTTGTTAAGCACCGTTATTATGGGTATCTTGTCTTCACCATTCGAGTCAACACTATGTACGAGAACACGAAAACGGTTCTCCACGGATTATTTTGTTGTTGTTGTTTTGCTATTAAACATTCTTTTTTTCTTATTTAGCTCTTTATTTTGTTTGTATGAATTAATGTAAGATGTAAAGTAATTGCCATGTATGTAATTGAATATAGATGACACTTTAACCAAAATACAATAATACGAAATAACGTTAACAAACTATTGCGAAGCCTCGCTAAAATACTAGAATATGAATAACTAATTTTAGTAGTTACCTGACCTTAAAGATGAATGAAATGATTAGCAAAACATAATGCCGATAAAAACCGTGCCCGCGCGTGCCGTCATGGCATATTAGCACCCTTTCGGTCACGACGCTAAACTGAGACGTAATACTTCGGCCCGAGGTGCAGAAACGTCAAATGGACGTCTTTTTTTACTTATGTGAAAAATGTCCCGACTTCATTTTCAATGGAAGGGGAGCAACGTCGTGGAAACGAATAAGGATGTAAGGAGGGAGATCATTAGACATGGCTACGTAAATTTGCACATCATTCGGCACGTAAATTTGGAAAACCCATTTGGATCCAACTCCGTCATATGGAGGAGCATTGCCGAGGGGGATGCAGTCACTGTTTTATAGATATTCCCTAGTTCGTTTTACCCATTTAATGCGACAAAAACTACGAAAACCCGGCGCGCATTAGTATGCGCAAAACTAGCTCGCTAATAAGCTTCTTATGACACGCATGCAATGCTATTCAAGCAATTGATGTGATGATTATGTTGACAGGTAGTTATGTTTTGCGGATACCCGATCCAGGGTGCTCAACATGCAGTGACATTATCAGAACTATTTTTAAATCGAGGCGAGTGAATAAATGACGGGATTCGGGCATAATGGTTCTGAGTGGATTTATGCAGACTTGAGAAAAAATGGCTCACAATATGATATTAATGGTCTATGGATAGCACATGCACATAATCATATAGCTAAATCGTATAGGATTTTATCGCATAAATGTCGTAACTTGTTTATTTAAATGTTTGATTTTGACATATGGTCTTGACCAAGAGTCGTTGGAAGCACTTGTTATATCAAATGCAAAAATCAGCTCTATTGAGCTAGCACATTTATGCATTGAACCCATTATTCATCATAACTAATTTAGAATTGAGGCGGTTGCATGAATATGATGCAAAGTGTGATGATGATTTTTTTTTCATCATGACGAAACTCAATATGATTAATTTGTTGGTATAATATCTTGCTTAAAGTGAGGTAGGTGGGTGTTTTTGTTTTGTTTTCGAAATATATGTAGATTCTATATTGTTCGAGTGACAATTCAATCCATATATGTTTGTTGTCGCTAGTGAATGTTATGGCTACAAAATAAACTTCATAATGATATAACAATTAGGATTTCTTTGCACAGATTATATCACACGTTCAATAGCAATATCGAAGCCATTCTTACACAAGTGAGGAACTAAGGTTGGTTACTCTTCATAATGTTTATATATCTGAATTTTTCTCAATACACATCTAGCAACATAAACTTGAACCAACCAATTCTATAAGGTCATTTTTCCTTTTTGTATATTTAGTTTGGTGTTATTTCATGTAAAGACTGTATGTAATTTCAGAACAGAGTTATCAAAAACCTAGCGCGATAGTTTATGAAAAACAATGTAAGTTTATACAGCTTAAATAAACGGATGATTCTTGTCAGTTTATAAACATGAATCAGTCAGGGTCTTCAGGAAGCATGTTTATGAAAGGTTATGATGTCCGGGGTACCAATTTCCGATTACTTCGAGAAAATACATCATATGTTTTTAATGAAATATTTATATATCATTGTCTCGCTACGAAGCTAATCCTTTGGCCTAACCTTTACCTTAATATGTCAAGGCCTCAAGGCTTCATGACCTTATACTTATAGAAACTCAGAATCTGGTGAAACGACACGCCTTTGGCAAACGAAAAGTGAGAGACAGAGAATAAAATAAGATATTGTGAAGATAGTTAATATAGAGTCTACTTACAATCGGTAGAGTTTCGGTGTATGCGCGAACAACATGTCTGGCAACTGCCGAAGTTTATTTCGGTTTAGACGCCTGCAAAACAATATAATGTATATATTGTTATATATTGTTTATATAGAATTATAGTTTAAAATAATGCATATTCAGTTTTATTTCCTAAGAGCATTTGACGAAAGACAAACGCTATCATTTTCCTACAAATCAATCCTACACATCTTATTCTTATGACAAAACAACAAAGAAAATTGAGATAAATATGACTAATTTAAGTATATCGTACCGTAACATCACTCTTTTTCTCATACATAAATACAGCTTTTTTATTATCACTGTTATATATAAATATTTATATTTATCACTGGTAACTCATCACTAGTTTTTACCATTGCATTTAGTGATGTAACTTGATGCGTTAATGAATGCATTTATTATTATTGATAACCACCATTCTTATTCCAGCTGACGCTCTGTCTATGTGGATTAGGCAATGAGTGTTGTCGAAATTAAAGAAATGAGGTCGGGCTGCTGAACAGGTTATATTTCTTTACCACATGGTTATAATATAGGCCCAAATGGAACTTGATTTTTGAATTTTCAATTATCACGTCATATACATCGACCTAACTTTTTTGTTGCGCTGAAGAGGTCAATCTTTGCAAGGCGCGATTTCATGAACAAAGATAAACAGTGAAAATCGCAAGCGGTGATAGGAATCGCTACGTTTATGAAATCGCTCCAGTAGTCCTTCTCTAGCTGCTAGCTATCACCGTATATGTTAACAAATGCTAAAACGGCGAAACCCTAAAGTCACGCGGTGTGGCTACTCACATGCGTTCTAGTTCATACAAATCGTCGAAGCTGCCTATCTCTATGGTATGGATAGAATTCTCCGGTAGCTGCCTGTAAACAAATATATTCAATTTAGATCGAGTAAATGAATTTAAAATGTATTTGTAGATTAAAACTTTACCATGGCTAGTTTATGTTTTCAATTGTAATATAATACGAATATTGAAGGTAGATGGTATATAATAAAATGTATCTAATTAAAGACCATATTAAAAAATAAAATTTCTTATGTATTGAAACTCTGTCAAAACCAACTGGGTCTAAAATATCAATTTATATAAACTGTCAATCAAAACTAATGTCATGCAGGTTTTAAAAATTGAATATGTCATATCAGCATAATACAACATTTGCATTACTACAAAAAGGTGATTATGCATGTTAAGAAAAATATATGATAACTACTGATAACGCAATGTGTTTCCATATACATAGAGCTATGAATGTGAATTCGAAATTCAATATTTTAAACCTTTTAATTTATGAATCCTAAGCGTTCTATGATTACCACTTATTACACCCACACACATTTCAACATATTTACTTTTTCCGTCGATTTTTGTACGCAGACAGTTCAACGTACCAGTCGCTTTTGCTTTGCGATATATCATTAAGAGCCTAATAATAGGCGCCCTAAACATGTTTAAAACAAACATATTCATTTTATTGAGGCACTAAACACATCATTTGAAATACGCAACCCTATATTTACAGGGTGCTTAAGATGGTATATACAGACCTCCTTATGGGCGCAACTGAAATGCGATATTTGTTCGTAAGCGGTGCGTGTTGGTAAAGTGCGATATTTGTAGACCGGTACCGCAAAAAATAAAATCAACAAAGTGAAGGGTTTTTGAATGCATCGGATCGAAAGAATGCTAGAGATATTAGTGACGCTTTGCATGATAAGCAATTATTTTAAAAAAGCGTATTTATTATGATCAATTCATAAATATGCTGTGTGCAAAATGCATAGCGATTTACTATTGGCACCACCGAAATTATTAACCTCAGATTCCGTTGCACTTACCCCCAAGAGATAGGGTTATGATCTTGGGTGATCCGAATGTGTGATGTATGTGTCAAATATTTTATTATCAGACTTGGTGATTTGAATGCGTTTTATGCCCATGTAAATTAATTTTAAATTGCTTTATCTGAATGGGATGCGCTAATTGAAGGTAAAGTTTGATTACCCCAGTTGGTACCAGGTATATGCATGTGTATTTCTGATACATCTTAGAGGATTCACTTAGGTTTTTCCTTAATTAATGTAAAGGTAAAATCGTAGCGCCCAATATTATTTTCCCTGGATCTAAAAATCTGCTGGATATTGTTCATGTTCTTTCGGGATATTGCGATCGCTTTTTTTAAAATAGAAAATTTAGCCAATCGCAGTATTGACAATATATTACTTGAATTTCGCAGCTATCGCCGAAAATTCCCAAGTTGCGTGTTCCTAAACACAGAAAAGGACAAACACCGATCTGCACCAGAAGATAAATGTTTTATTTTTCCGCTCATTTTTTTCTAATTTAACCGCTTAAGTTTGGTCTTAATGCTATATAATTTGCGCATAAATTTGTCTAATATATTATATTTCGAAGTCGAAAATAACTTTTTAGGGGTTTCGTGCATAAATTATCAATACAAAATGAAATAGACGAAGAACGCCTACTCGATGTAGAAATATTCCAGGAAAATATCTAAACTTAATGTCGAAAGGGCGTTGTTATTAGCTATTGGTAAATATTCCTACGTGATTATTTATTGATATTCGAACAAATATGTACAGGTGATGCGGCGTTATCGAACGTTAAACCGGACATAGGACGTATTTAACGCCATATCGTCCTAACGTCTTCATGCGACGTAGGGTGGATGTCGAAAGGGCGTTTATAGTGTCCCGGAAACCAAGTTAGGGGCTTGCCATAAGGCAAGATTTTCCCAACTTTTTTTCACCTAACAAACCGTGATTAACAATGCATTCCTTATGGGAATCAAAAACGCGTCAAGCCTTACCTTAACCTTAAACTTACACTTTCCCCAACATTTACATTGGTTTATAGAGTTAGGTTAAGCTTTTTTTCGAGTGGGTCCTGGTTGTATCTCCATCTGAATCGGCTAGTGATACGGTTTACGCTAAAAGAGAAACTCGTACTCACAGAATGCGCATGCTCCGTAGACCCCGGAAGTCATCGCGACGGATGATGGTCAAGTTATTGCCTTGCAAGTCCCTGTAAAAGAAATATGTAGTTGGTTATATATATATATAAACATATTAACACATAATGAGTGTATGTTTCAATTCACAATTTCCCATATCCCTTAACTGATAACAGTATACATTGAAACGTGTAAGATATTCTTTTAGCATACTAAAGCTTGTTGAATAAATCAAATATAGATAGGCCTTCTCATTTCTTGAATGAAATCATACTATAGATGTCTGACATAGATAACAAAGACCAATGGACTCGGTTTCTTATCACCGGTTAGAAAATCTTTGATATGCTCTATATATGCCATAAAGATATTCCAAATATATTAATTTATGGCATGTCGGTTTATAATTGAAAAGGTTCTCTAATTGAAAGTTACAATCAAAATCAAAACATTTATATAAAACATCGATTGCAATTATTATAGGAATCCAACATGATATAACCAGACCAAACATAATGCAAACTTTTTATCATCATCAGTTTATCTTTCACGAATAGGAAAATAAAACGAAGAATACACAATAACTATAATAAAAACGAAAACTACACTACCAAGTGTAACTACCTCACAACTTTGGCACCCTATCAATCAAATCAAGTGAAATCTGATCGCAATTTTTCTAAATAGGTGAAACCAAATGAAAAGAAGAGCCTTATAAGAGCAAGCATATATTCTTTATGCATGGTTTATGACATGTAATGTCTTAACCGTTGCCCAGATTTGATAGCAAAGAGACGGGGAATGATAGGGTTATAATAAAGATGTTATATTTTGAGTACAATATTGTCATATAAAGCATTTACACCTGGCATAATGAAATAGGTGTTATCAAATATATGTATTATATTTGATAATGATTCGAAATTATATCGAGTGTATCAACATGTAACAGATGGCTTTAAACGTTGACTTTGTTTGATTTCCAATCTATAGATCCATCATTTATTAATTAATCTATCAAAGAAATGACATATAGAACACACCCATATATCAATATTTCTACATTTGGGATGTCGTAATATATAGTTTATGCATGAACCTATCAAGTTCAATTTGATAAGAAAATTAAAAACGGCATTCTTAAATCAATGTTTTCATCATACAAAACGGTAATGGTTTATGAATTGAAACCCATTGCAAAGTTTAGATATTTCAAAATCATTTTTTCTATTTTAAGTAGGCTATTTACTATTGTCAACATAACAAAATTTATATTATTTAGTTGTGTGATAAAAGAACATTTGCTAAAATAACGCATTGGATTATAGGTTTATATATCTCACAACAAAGAACTGCCAATGTCTTTTGAAATCTTATCGTTTTCAGTAAAATTACAGGGTTAAATCGCTTCATCTTTTTACCGAGATTATATATCGCATTGTCTCTAATTTGACGTTTCGTTTTTAACATTTTGACACACCTTTTTGTGCCTACCGATTGCCTTTTTTAGAACTGAAGGTTTCAATTGCTCTGTTATGACAAGTAAAAGATTTCGAGACTTTATGCGTTTAAATGCTATTTAATTTTGGATAAGCAAAATGTCTTATTTAAGCTCTAGGGAATTTTGGATAAGCAAAATGTCTTATTTAAGCTCTAGGGACCTAATTTTAACGTAGAATTTTAAAGTTGTAAAAATGAACGATGTATCACTGAAATTCCTTCATATTCGAACAAAAAATTGTTAATCTTAAACATAATTACTCTTGTGTTGTATATGTTAAGAAACCAATGAAAACTACAGCAGTCTTTGGCGGTATAATTTTATTAAATCAAATATTTATAGCAACACCCCCTGACCATGGTAAATGTACCAATGAGATTATTTTGAAGCAAATTGAAAACGGCAAGGGAAGGGTGGGTGGGATATTAAAATATATACATGTAAAATAGTATATGTTAAAATTTGAATATAATGGTATTTGATAAGACAAAACCGACGCATTGATTTTTAAATTGAACAACTTGCATATGTTTATATTTCAACTGCAAATGTGCTTATGAAAATTGTGTGATGGGTAGATAAAACTTTTCATTAAAATTAAACAATGCATGACCTAGATACTCATGTGCTTCGATATTCGAAGAGAAACTTGGAATTTTCGTTTGAAATATTCTTGCAACCATCGTTCCCCATAAAACAAGTTGAATTTATATGCATTTGCTTATATTACAAAGTTCGGTTTGACACTTGGATGAGCGCGAAACAAACACAAAAAAAAAACAGAAAAACCATTCAATTAATAAAACCGTCTGTTGAAAAGTCAGAAAACCAATCAAACACCCTCCCTCGGGGGCAGCCGACAGGGGGACATTTAACAGGTGTAACATGTTTCTCGCCATCCAGACAAATACACATGACGCTTGAAGAGTTCCATGCATAAATATACTATAAGTACGTAGTACTTTTTTTCGAGAAAGACGGCCCTTAACATTTTATACATATTCTATTTTGTAGCATATTTCATTGTGCTCGTAGGAATGTTGCTCTTAACTCTTGTGACACGTTACAAAATTATGTAGCTAAAAACCCCGCTTTTATATAAAAAGAAGGGATAAGTTGATTTTTAAAAATCCACTATGGATTTGAGCTTTCGAGGTTTTTGGTTGCATGAACGCCGTTTTAGTGACTCGTTGTACGGAACCCTTCACTTATCCCCCCTCCAATATGCGGATCATCCGTGTCACACAAGTGTGACATATGCTACGTCACTCGATTCAACGACTTGTCAACAACCTGTTTATATCAATGTCAAGAGGCCTTTTAGTTTCGGACATTAATGTATATAGGGAGATCTGAGTGCAAGGAGGGGTCTGGGCTATGATACTATTTTGCCATACTTTGAATGAGATTATCTTTGGTAAAATAAACAATGAACTATTGGAGAGGGGTATGCGACAAAATTTTAACTGCCAAATTGTTTTTTTTTACCAACGATTGATAGAAGACAATTCCATGGATCTGTGATCATGTGACACTTATCATCATGTAAAACAAAACGTTACATTTAATACTTCCGGAATGATGCAAACCGTTTTTAGAGGAGGCAAATGATATATACCTTCACCTTAGAACATAGGCTTAGGAAATATAAAATTTCATGATAACGGGATAGGAAAATTACACAATACATTACCGTGTATCAGTATTTATAAATGCAAAATATTAGTGCATAAACATGATATTCGCACACAATCAATTTGGTAAATATCAATCAATGATATCGGTCAATTAGCCACTGAATCCATATCTCAATGCAGATCGATAAGATAACATTTAAGTCAATTAATTTCACGATATTTATATAGCTTTTTTGTTTTATAAAACATATCAAGGAGTGGTTTAAGTTTTATGGTCGGCGTAATGTTTATGGACTGTAAGAGTGAGAACATAATAAAGTCAAGTTCATTAGCAGGTCAAATTAGATCGATCCTGATATCAACCATCATTTTAAAGTGTTTTCATGCAATCAAATTAAAACACATTCGTTGTTTCTAAATGTAAATTCATGAACTCAAATATAGTTTGATAATATTTCATGAATATTCAATTTCCAGCTTGCTACCACCAGTTCGGCTGCAACCGACCCTTAAAGTGAGTTTTATCTTGAGTAAAATACTAGTTTCAATGGATCTCGAAATGTATCAGGCGGAAACCTTTCTTGATAAACGTAAGGACACATCAAATCAAATAAGGTATTAGGAATAAGGCACCTAGTGTCATTTAACAACCTGATTTGCAATTCAAGTTTCAATGTTTACGAATGAGATGATTTCGGGTGGTGAAACGTGCATAAAAGAGTGACGTTTTGAAAATATAGGACTTACAATTATTTCGCAAAAATTACGTTTAAATATTATTTTTATAAGCGATATTCAAGCAACGAAAAAAATAGAAAGGGGGGCTCCAATACGATGCAGACACAAGACGAGGTGTCACTGAAACGAAGACAGATATCTGTTAATAGTGAACTTTCATTAATACGTGTATAACTATATCTCAAGATGTGATAACGTTTAACCAGGATTACATTTTAACGGCCAAATAAAATTATTTCATGACGTCACATCTGCAAACAAACCCCTAGAGAATAAAGTAACAGGACACAACCACGTTTAGTTACGAAAATAGACGAAGACATCGGAGGAGCAACGACATTTCACGGAGGAAGGGGATTCAAATAATCAAGGTCACACGAATAGGACGAAAAAAAAAAGAAGGAAAAGTTCTTTTGCTCATTTGACGCCTATGTGCTCATTTCCTTGTGCGAATCGCCCTCATTTCCATATAAATACAGCCACCGCCTTTTCGTCACTTCGTCACCATTAAGGATGGGGCGGGGTGGTTTCGTGTAAAAGGGTGGGCGGCGACATTGTTTGTACTTAAGATTGAGGCGTTGAGATTTATTCTGCTCTTTTACGAAGCAAGGCGTTGACTGACTATATTATACATATTCAGACCTTTATTTGTATAGAAACGAAATAGGTTTTTTTCTACAACTATGGTCATATAGTGGGTTCGCAGCTTATATAAAAAAACAAACTTTCTAACAATATTCAATATATGGAATGTCATATAGGAAAGTCTTGCTCTTATTACGCAAATATGCTACCTACATGCATGCTCATACCACGAGGGCAAAAACATAAGTAATCCGTGCAAAAAGAGTCCATGCTTAAAATTAGCAAAATCGATCTGTTGTCAATGAGCGGTTTATGATGAGCATTATATGAGCTATTATATCTATTTTCTTCACAATTAGCGCGAGCACTCAAGTGCTTGAACTTTCAATAAATCTATACGACCAGAGCGCGAATCTTTTACATGCAAATGAATGAGTTCTTATGTGGCCGTGGCGTCAAATTATAAGCCTCATGATGACTATGTAACGGGTGGTTTATGTCATTTGACGACGCGAGCCAAAGAAGAGTCAAAGACAAAGTTGATGTGATCAAGAAAAATCAATTTGTGAAATGACAGTGGCTGTTCTAATAGAAAAGGTGGACAATTAGCAGGCGTTTGACCATATATGTCAACAGGAAGTTGGAAAAAAAGTAGGAATGTGTCTTTGCATTGGAACCGTATTAATTATACGTAAAAGTATGTATTTAATTTGATATTGTGAGCCTCTTCTATCTAAAAACGTTTATCATTTTATCAATTTTCCTTGAATAGAGTTTCAATAATCTTTTTTTTTCTTTTCCTTATGCGACATCGATTGTTCATCTTTGAAAAAGTTAATTTCAATACATAGAATGTGCTTTTAAACCGGATTCTGTATTTCAAACTTAATAAACAACGATTTGCTTTATGTTCAGTTAAATTATGTCATTGTGTATAAAAGTTTGCCTTTTAACATCTTTGAACAACTATAAAAAGTTGTCCAATACGTCCATAATGGATATCTAGGGTATTCCACATAAGTAAATGGATGTCAATCGTTTTTGACAGTGATATATGATCTATTAACGCTTATTAAGCTTTAAACAAGAGTGTGATTGACAGTATATTCCCAAAATTAGCAATAACGAAACTCCTACACCCTTGTTCATTAACTGTAATGAATAAAGTAAATGTAAATAAGATCAATCATGAAATAACACTGTGCAATGGAGACCAAATAGAAACTAAGAGGGATGCTGTCAAGCTCTAAGACGGTTGTCAGGAACGGTTGCTACAGACGGCTGCCATAGAACAAATACATAGTTACGATGCAACGAAATATGTGACGACATAAAATAGGTGGATGATTTGGATCTGTGTGACTTGGTTCAAGGCTAATATTTTGAGAGATTAGAACTGTACCATATAAGATGATTATGTTTCCATTTGATTGCCTATCGGATTGGGTTAAGTTATATCGCAGTGACAAATTGTAAATATATATTTATGATAAAATTCTTTAAAGAAATTTTAACAAATAACAGTGACATATAGGGCCTATGTTCGTGAACCATATTTTTTATCATACATGTATATTTCCCATTACGTTTACTGAGGATAATGAATAATCTGGTGGTCAAGAACAGCTATAAATCATTCTATATAATGAAAGCACCTTCTCGATTTCCCTCGTGTCCAACATTAAGAATGCCCATAACACTAAGAGCACTCTTTACCATTTCGCACATAACTGTAAATGCAGCGCCCCCTTTCATTGAGGGCAAAGTAGGCGTAAAGTGGTCAATTTAATAAGGGGCATCCCCTATATCGGCGTGAGGTCAGGACATATACTTGGTATATGATAGGGTTATATTTCAATATAAAGGTTATTACTTGGAGACAGTCATAATTCAAAATGCATTTTGATAAGTGAAATTGAATGCGATCACTGACATCTTAGAAGAGAACTATCTAGATACTGCATCTTCTGCCTCTGAAAACGAGGAGCTCGGGACAACGCTTGTTAGTGATCGCTCCTCTCGAAAACAAACCCCATGTACCGGAGCCAGGTCAAAATCGAGGGTTTTAAATGCTTTATGTTGCTTCCATTTTAAAACGCTAAAAGTGAATAATATTGCTTATATAAGCAAAATATGCAAATCTTGCTTACATTCGCTCGGTTTCCGCAGGGATCGGCGACGGCACCTGCGTTAATCCTCGGTAGCTACAGTCGATCGATAATCCTTGACAACTGCAGCTGCGTGGACAATCGTATGAGGACGATTCACGTGCGTGTGACGTCATAATTGACAAAGCAAGTGTCGCAAAAATGATGACGTAATCCCATGATGCAGTACGATCATGTTTTGACGGCGCCATCTTTTGTGAGTTTGTTATTTATCCTGCTGCTGTGAATAATTTAATACTGATTAGAGAAAATACTCTTGAGATTTATATCAAAACTCCTACCCTTTTCAAGTTTGTGTCAATATCATTTAGAAATCACTTTTAACGCTTATGAATGCGAAATGAACGATCGGCAAAAATGTAGTTGTTAATTCAAGTGTAGTATTTACTACCTTAATGTATCCATTTATGCCCCCTTTATAAAACTCTTCAATAATTTACTTATGTAAATTTGTCAATGACTTAATTGATGCTTATCAAACGTTGATTTTGGTATCAACCGTATCGATAATGACTTTATTATAGCTACTTTTTATCCAATGTTAACAGTCGACAAAATCTGCCCATATGCACAATAAGGTAAAGATAGGATCACATATAACCTTATATCAGCCTGGTACGTATTCAACTCAAATTTTGCTTGGAAGCTTGCGAGTTATTTCTCTGTTAATATCTTGAAATTTATGAAATTTTACTGCATTTGAACAAATAATCTCACTTTTCCTATATAGCTCCTAGTTCGTTGTAATTTGTTGTAAAACAATGCAATTTACATAATGTAACATTAGCGGGATTTTAATTCAATGTATCCTTCTCGGTTGATTAAGCTAATTGACCGATTACAATGGCATTGCAATCCAATACATATATATATATAATTGTTTTTGTAATCGAACTATACAAGTTATTTCAGTCCATATATAAGTTTAGTTCTTATCCATATGTAGTGTTTCACGTATTTTTTTAAACTCTCAAATTATTCATATAATCCACGTGTGAGGAAAAATACAACTATGAAATGTTTATCCAGCATATCCGACAGACGATAATTCCATGATTTACCACAAAATATCAAAAAGTGGAAAAATAATATCACATAATTAACACGTATTAACACTAAAATTTATGTTTTTTAAATATCCAATATCACTGTGGGGAACAAGTGAGAATCAGAAATAGTCTATACACAACTACGGAAATATCCAATTCTGTCTGAGTACATCGCACCGACAGAACTTCGACACTAGGGCGGTGCGAGTCAGGTTACCCCGTTAAATTTTTCCTCTCCCTTAATTTTTCTCTCTTTTGACTTTTTCTTATTTAATGTTTGATCTCATTTTTCAAAATCAGAGCAAATATACAATATCCGATACGTCGGCCCGCGAATAAATTATGAATGTGTATTTTTATTATTCCAAAAACGACCTCCACGATTTGAAACGCAAACACTGGAATATCACATCCGAAACCAGCAGCCTCTATCTTTTATCTGTTTAGTCAACCTTTTCAAAGTTGTCGCAGCGTTAATCCAGTTAAAGGTGCCCCCTGTTTCAATGCCTTTATGTATGTGTTATTGCTTGCATGCGCTTAATTTTTACATGCCCTCTTCTGCTTTGCCAAAAAGTCTTATTTGAATCCATGCGGGTTAAGAGAAACGCAAACCCCCTACTAACGCAAACATGTAACAATTCGCCTTTTCTTATTTCCCAAGCTTCTCCTGCCTTTGACGCGTATAGGCGCACGCGAAATATCTGATTATCTCTCTTCTCCCTTTTTTGATTTTGCTACATGTAACGTCTCTATTCTTCTTGATTAGGCACGCTTAAAGACATTTAGCTTAACACCATTTGCTGTGCATATAATAATATTCAACCATTCTGTGTATTAAAATAACATATGTTTTTTATATTTTAATTTGCCTTGGATTCATATTCCAACGCCCACCGGGCGCAAATATCATATAACAATAATTGTTATTTTGTGATTTCGCAGCAGCGAAAATGTATGTGCTTAAAGTATCATATATGCTTCATAACTGCATTAATGAACCAGAGATATAGACGCGAGCCAATAAATGAGAAAAACTTTTTTATCACTGGTATATATCTGAACAGCTATAAATGGTAGAAGGCACTTCATGTGTAATGTTGAGGGCGCCTTTAAATGCTAATGCCCGACAGATATACAGTAGATGAGCTACTGTAAAATGATGCGATTATTTTTTATAATGCAGTAGCTTCGATTTTTACGTTAATCCAAACATTAATTTCTATATGTATATGATGTTTCTCATGTGTTATCTCGAAATCAATTGTTTTTAAAAATAATTTTCAAAATTGTTCAAAATGTTTATTTGTTAACTATGAGAATAACGTTTAAGTTTAATAACCTTTTAAATGAAATTCAAGACATGCAATTTGTGGTTATTAAATTATATGCATGTTATTTGCTTCTAAACATATGCAACGCAATCATTATGAAGATCTAAAAGACGCATCATGAAACTTAAATTAGTTGTGTCAATCACCATCGTTTTCTTCGACGTGATTGGTTAAGACATATATTTGGGTGGAGAATGAACACGTACACATTGTGCCAGGTTTCGAAGAGAATTTGAATTGTTCAAGAAATATGGTTAAAATATAATGGTTCGTAATAAGATATCCGGTTCTTGCATTCGCCCAAAGCCGCTTGGATATGGAAATTTTAAATATGAATATGAACTGTATTTAACTTGCTTAGCTTGATTTGTAAATAATTCAGCTCATATATTTATATTTTTGATATGAAAATGTACTAATTCATTACAGAGAAGGGAAGCTCAAATATACACGATTTCAACGAGCGCACCAAAGAAGAACCTTTTCAACACAATGATGCACCCATGCCGAATTTAGAAAAAAAAAAATGTTCACGAATGTTTAATGTCACAGGATCTTGGCAGCAATGGGACGGATTGGTTGGATAAGAAATCAAGCTCTTTTAAATTATAGAATTGAAGAAAAAAAATATATATTTTACAGTTTGAACACCACGTTGAGATAGTTTTGTAAGAATTCCAACAGTTTCTGTCTGAGTATTGCAGTCAGATAATGTGGAGTATTAATTGTCTATGAATGTGAATACAATGTATTCTTTATCGGTCGCTAGAAATATGTTCGGAAAATACGAGACTTGGTACATTGTAAAATCTGAAAATTCAATATTAAAATTAAATAGTTTTTTATTAAGTTCATGGGTACCTGTGAAATCATATATTGTATTGGTTAATGTGATGTCACGCCAAACAAGGAGAGAGCTACATGTATACTTTTGTTTAAGAGCGGTGTGAAAAAAGTTCTACCCCTCCGAAAATTGTGTGTTTTGTCAATCCCGATTACAGATCCCTCGATCAAATAAGAAAATGGCGATTCATATGATTATTCTTAAATACGATTAAATATATGTTAATTAGATTCAAAGCAATGCCGTGCAATAAGGCGCAAAGATTCCGGTTTTTCTGAAGTGACCCGTCTCGAACTATACTATATGAACCATTCATGTCCAGGACTATAACATGTTCACGCCCGTTCACGAGGTTGACGATGTTCACGAACAGTTTTTAAAGAACCGTAGAGTAAGCGATGCATTATTGTGACGTCACAGATAATTACGTAGCTAGATATCATGATTTTATGTGCATCAGACATTGGTTTCGTAAGAAACAATTTCCTAAACCCCAAAAATCGTATATAATGTTGAATATAATGTATTATATAAATATCATGCTAATGTGATATTGTTTTTTTTTTATAATTTAGACACCATTATATAGGAAAACAACACAAATATTTGATATTTAAACGTGAGCTTCAAAATAAGCAAGCCGATGCTTTCCTTTTTTCCATATATTTCATTAAGTATATAGGCAAGGCGAAATGAGTGTTTGCTTACAATACATGAAAAACAAATATAAATTATATTATATTGTAACGTAACAATTTATTATGTCGTTAAAATACACGTTTAAATGCGTTCCAATTTAAGACACCAGAAAAACATTTAATCATGTATTTGTTTACATCATTTTTTTTGTTTCTGTTTTTTTTTCTTAAAGATTAGAATTGCTTTTAACCAATAATAAAGCATTTGATCATTTTTTATTCTTTCTTAAGTCACGGTTAATTTTCCTTATTGTTATTCTTTATATCAATTTGTGAACATCGTGAACATGGTGAACCATATATGTTAGACTGTAAAATGGTGAACCTCGTGAACATGGTGAACCATGTATGTTAGACTATGAAATTGTGAACCTCGTGAACATGGTGAACTAGTAGCAGGGTATGCCCATCGGGCATAAAACCCCATCATGATTTCATGTTGACCTAATTTTAGTTAATTCTAGGCCAACATAAGCTCATGATGAGGTTTTGTGTTTGCTGGGTATATAGAACCGTGAACCTGTCTAACATCGTGAACTTTCGTGAACATACCTCATATGAACGCACCAAAGTGACGTTACATAATAATTTTCATTTGCCTTTGAAGATTTAAAAACTTTAAATTACAGCACATATGACAAGTTAAATCCTATGTTCCTATCCTATCCTAAATCACATATGATAATTATTTCTAAAAATGTTTGGATGCATTTGTTACAATGAGTTATTCAAAAGTATCTTTGTCTGTTGTACAACATCGAAATAAATTCAAAATAGAATTTTGGTATAAAGTCATGTCCTGTATTGTTGGAGAACATTATAGGTCTCGTATATTTCATGTGCGCATTGTAGGTGGATGCTTGGCGGATCAAATGGCCTGAAAAAAGCGAACACTTTGTTTTGCAAATTCTTAATGTTGAAAAATTGTGAATTTGAAAACTGTTTCGTGGCGTGGCCTTCATTCACCCGTTCAAAAATAGTCCAAAATAGTATTTAGATATTTTTACTTTACACATAAATTGCAAAAAAAAAACCTGGACTGTTTTTAGAATAATA
Source organism: Hydroides elegans (assembly GCA_001703475.1). NCBI lineage: Eukaryota > Metazoa > Annelida > Polychaeta > Sabellida > Serpulidae > Hydroides > Hydroides elegans. The sequence continues at coordinate 2,953 of LQRL01177944.1, read as the reverse complement.
GTTGTATGTACATGTATATAACAGTTTTACCACATATTTCAAGAAAAAGAATTATATTTTGGTTGGTTTATTTATTATTTCTCGTTAGTTTTACACACTTTCAAATAAAAACTATTATTATATTGATAATTCAATTAAAATATTATTAAAATTTTGCATTTTACCTTGAGCCATCCGAGCCATTCCAACTCATGTGTTAGCTTAGGGTGTTGATGCTTTTTACACAGATAATTAATTTTTTCTCAGTTTAGAATCCCAAGACCAGCAAAGAGTTGAACTTCAGAAGGATGATAGTTCTCTTCACTTACATAACATACCTTACAATTTCACATCAAACTTAAATTTATATTAATTTGCATTATATTTTAGATGCTCTTCCATAATTTCACAATACATGTAGGATGATTTCAAATTGTAAGTAAATTATTCGTTTATTTAAAGATTGTCCCATTAGATATAACATGTATTAACACACTATTGTAAGCAACCCATATCATCTACAACCCATATCTATCTTAAGATACACCGAAATATATTGTTGTTAGCATAATTCTCCTAATATATGACATTTCAGTAGAACCTACACTGTAGTTTGCACAATATCATACATGTATCTATATAAATTTATATACTCATATATGTCTCACATATGTCTCACTTTCCAATGAAAACACGCGTATATAAAATATAAAATATAAAAGCAATATTCGTGCGAATCCTTTTAAGAAACATATGCATGCGCAGTCTTATTGCTTAAAACAGATGCATTTCCACAAAGTGCTGCTTGTTCTTGAACATTGGGCCCCATCCGTTATTTGGGGGCACATCACGTGGTGTGTCTGTGCGCGCCATTTTGCTTTCTGGTTCCCCGTCGCTGTCGCTGGAAGAGGGTGACGCTGGTCTTCGTCTGTGAAAAATGAAGTGAAAACGAGGTTAAGTTAATTAATATATTAAATTTATTATATCAATCAAATAATTAAGTTATTAATCAACTTTGTTCTCTGGTTCCCCGTCGCTGTCGCTCGAAGATGGCGACGCTGGTCTTCGTCTGTGAAAATTAATGGAAGCGAAAACGAGGTTAAGTTTATGAATTGATTAACATTATTTAATTGTATTATTCTATTTGTGCATCTTTTGTTAATATAATTATATTCTAATATAATTTTAACAGGTTTATTATCAAAGCAGGTTCCAATAAATCATGATTAACTGATTTAAAACAATAGAGTTTAAATGTATATCAATCATGTCACTAGCGGATTCAGAGGGGGTGCACATGACGCTCTCGTAAAGAAAATCAAATGCATTCATACAGGTCGGTTTGGGGTCGGAGGACATTGTAAAACTGAAATACAAGCATTCCCCTAAGCAATAACATAATGAATTGTTATCTAGGAGTTTACCTAGGTGGGTTGCTTTTCTTGCCCGCGGGCTTGCACAATTCTGGTGGACCCCGCATTTTTCTCCAGTAAGATAAACGGCCAAAAACTGAGAACTCTTCTTTGCCTCTTTTCTTCGAACTTTCGTCTTTGAAGTCGCTAGATCAACTCCGTTCCTTGGATGCGCCCTTTGGTTCGTACTCGAAATGAAGCGTGCGTTCCCTTAATCCAATGCGTATATCCCGCTCTATAATATAAGCTTATTCTTTTGCTCAAGCTTCCGGTGAAATTTTCCGATCCTCAATCGAAACAAGTCACTATATTCACAGTGTCTTCAATATAATAAGTCTTTTAAAACGAAACACGAATAAAGAAGCACATAAGCAATTAACATAAAGTTTGATAAATATTTCGAAAATGGAAGCTTTTCTCTGCTTCAAGATCCGCAGTATTTGCTTCTCGAGTTCTTTCGTTTGGAGCGGATGCAGGGATCGTTAAAGACACGGACGAAAGACTGCGTGCGCGCGCATCCAAGGAAACGGTCGGGATCTTTGGTGTTTTGCATTGAATCACGTGGTATCTGCGAAATATAAAATATATAAAAATGTGAATTAGTTTATCAATAGATTAATGAACATAATATTAAATTTGCTGAGCAATAAATGAATTAATATAGCAAGTAATTTTGAAGGAATAATTCGAATATGTTTATTTAATTATATATAGTTGATAATAGCGGGGTTTCTAACATAAAAATATAGATTGAAAAGCTGCTAAAGCTTATATCTGAGTGATGATAATTAATCACCTTCATCTGGCATGATACGTATTGACGACCCAATTAAAGATTTGATGGTTAAATTAAACAGAATTTATAATCTAAAATCATATAATTTCATCTGAATTTATCGAAACGATGAAAATATTAGTTTGATATTTCATACGTCAATTTAGATCCGGTTTTTGAAAGGTGATAAATTTGTATTTTCTATATGAAATCGCCTTTTACTTTGACCCAGATGTTATTTTCAAGGAAACACTAGTGCATAAACATATCATTTTTTACCAAAAATGAAATAGATGCAATAAAAGGTTCGTTAGTCATCGAATCATAATATCACAATTGTTTTTCAAGAATGTGTTTCTTTGTAAATGTATTTGTTGACAGTTATCTGTTTATCTGTTGATAATTTATATAGGAATAAGAACTTAATGTACTATTTAAAAGAAAATTTGAATCATAATCACGCATACACATAGGTGTTTTGTTAATGTTCGAATCATATTCAACTAGAAATGGGTCCGTTGGAGCACGAATGGCCCGCTACTTATAAAGTTGAAGCGCCATTACGGGTTTGCTTTCTAGAAATTTCGCGGTATTCGAGACATCTATCGAGGGCCGAACCGGATGTCGAGTGTGTATACCATCAGACTATAAAACGATGAACTATCTATATAAGTTCAAACTCAAAACCGTTGACGCGGCGTTACAGTTTGGCTTTCGAGAAATTTCGCGATATTCGAGACATTTATCGAGCGCCGAACCGGATGTCAGGTGTGTATACCATCATACT
>LQRL01177940.1:8317-19805 GCA_001703475.1 Hydroides elegans | reverse complement strand
TTATCAACAGCAAATAAACAAAATGCATGTTATTCAGGCGATATCTCTTATGCATAGAAATGATGTCTTTCAATAGCTCTGCATACCTGGTCAAACAGCACAATGCATGCCTTATATGGGATGCTCGCAAAGCAGTCCATGTTTATTGGCCTGATTTGGATATGTGTGGGAAATGACCACCTATATAATCCTATATTTGGTTATTGTTTGTGTTTTGAAATTCGTTAGACATGATTCCATCTTTTTCATTCGCTGACAAATAACCTCGATGGTCCTATAACTAAAGTTTTGCCTTGTTTGTCATTCTATTGGCTCTCATTCTTGCTTTTCCAAATATCCACAACCTCCCTCTCGAAGTATCTTATATTATCAACTTACATTAAAGTGACAAATATAGTGAATAAATTACAGTTATTTCTGAAGTCGTAATATGACCTGTGGCATTTTGGAAAAACTTATTTAGGTTTATATAGGATGAAATTTGATAAGTTAAAGAATAGTTTTCGTTTGTTGGCGCGTTTGATACGGCATCCAAAGTACAATAAAAAATGTATGTACCAAAGAACGTAATCTTATTATTGTATGTGCATATCGGTATTCACATATTGAAGTGTAATTGCAAGGTTGAATCAATTATTGCAATTCACGTATCAAATTTACTATATAAATTGGTGAAATTATTCATTATTTCCATATTTTAAAACATTGTATCGTCATAAAATATAATACTGTGATTAGTCTTTAATTCATCAAAATAAAATGCACCTAATAAAGATACACGTTTATTCAATTAATTTGAAATTACTATTTTAGTTGGATGCGCCATTTGTGTAACTGAATCTTCATCAGACAGCTACATAAATCCAGACCTGGACGAAATCCACTTTAAACTGAACACGCTCAATCGCTTTATTCAAGGTGAATTTATCAATCGTATGATTGTCTTTATACATATATTATACCAGAACAAACCGAATAAAAGTGATAATGATACATATAATTCATTGCATTATTTTATTAAAAATATAAATTGAATTTACATTTATTGTTATTTTGTGAAATGCATTTGTGGGTTCAGAACACAAAGAAAGCTAGTATTTTCCTGTCGGTAACAAGAAACTTAATGACTAAGTAATTGGTAACACAATCGTTAAAAAGAAATTGTTTATTTTGGACACACATTCTTTAAAAGGGGAATTTCAGGGGGTAGGAGTGTTTCTAAAATAGTATCAGAAAAAGTTTCATTGTTTATCATATTATTTTATATCATGATATGTATTATGTTATTGTTAGCTAAACATCCCCTAGTTTAGGTTTATATGTAATATTTAACAAAATATATAAATCAACCATTTACATTCATGTGTAAGTCAAATTACTTGTATTATTGTATTAATACTTATATTCATATATGCTTTTCGAATGTATATAGTATGCATATTTTTCAACAGATGACTTCCTTGTTTTGTCGCGAGAAGACGGACAATTTTCATTCTTCAATACTGTTGAAACGATCCACGATGATATTCTTGATTTTGAGAATGTAACGGTCATTGGTGAGTTTTAATGTAATCAGATGTATTGCTTATTATTATTTCTTGAGTCTTAAAACTTTGTCTATTTAAAATGATTTCTTAAAATGCGTTTTTTGTGCTGATATCTAACGAGGGGTTTCTAATTAGTCATACTTAACAAACCTGTTAAAAGTCAGTATAAAGTATAGTTTTTTTAGTTAAACAGGCAACAAACTTGATATAGGTGTGTGCACTGAATCTATATCAAGCGTTGTAAGCACCTTTTTCTATCTATAGATTATCAAATTGGTGTTAATCCAGTTTATATCAATGTTGTTTATATTTAGTGTACATACAATTTTTGTTTTAAGAAAGAATTCACGATGATATAACAATATTTCTAATATTGTTTACGTCCATACCTTTATTTAGTATATTTTTTTTCATATTGAGTTATGTTACCATTCTAGGTTCAAAGGACGATCAACCTGCAATTCATATTTTAATTTATCGTTTAAATAACTTGATTTGAGTTATTTTGATTTCATTTCTAATATCGCACTTAATATAAGGGCTGTACTAATTTTTATAACATCATATGTTGAAAGGCGCATCTGCTTGGTTGTTATATTCGGAATCCGGTTTCACTGGAAAACGCTATTTGGTTCAGGAGGGCTATTGGACTGAATTCTATGGTTTTCGAGGAGAACCAGTGCGGTCAATCGAAAAACTGGGTATGTATTGTGAACAGAACATATTTTATGAAAGCAAAAGAATATACATCAACTGTAGGGTTTCGTGCAACTTCTTTCAATTGGTCTGATTGGCGCATTACGCATTGGGTGTTTTGGTTATTCGTATAAGGTTTGACAAGTTTCCGAATTGTGCTGTTTTTGTTATCAAAAAGGTTCCATGTCATTTTAAAATTCTTGACAAGAACAATATTTTCTGTAACACGTTTAGATATACGTATTCATTGAGCCCCTTAAGTATCAGCCGGCTGTTTATATTATGAGTAAACATATGTTAGATTTGGATTATGCAGAGAGAAAACAAACCTTTACTGCAATAACCGACCACAATGCACCTGAACTCTCCATATGATAATTATATATTATTTTGTATATGAAAGAGATCAAGAGGATGTGTCAAATACATGATTACTTAGGTATGTCATTAAATATATTGTTTTCATACTCTATCTTTTCCCGTTATTTTCATAACATGGCATAAATATATATTTTACAGGTGATACCTGCTTCTCAAGACCAGTCGGCGTGCAGAATCCGCTTATCGTACCCGATAGTGCAATTTCTGCAATCGATGCATTTGGTGGAAACGTCTCCCAGGCGAGGTATACTTTTAATGCTTGTTTGTATGAATTATAAAACAGTCTTAGATGGCTTATTATATCCAATACACCTCTAGATAGATATACCTTAGTATGTTTCAGTAAACAAGAAAAAAGAGGACTTTTTCAGAACTAAAAATGATATTTTTGTATGATAATTATATAGATATTCCAATATAATTCAATAATTCATTTGACAAATGATTCGCAGTAGTTTTGACAAGCAACCATACATGAATCATCAGAAGATTCAAAATCACAATTTGGTCTGATTGTTGAAATAACCCATTTTCCTGCTTTATTTACAGACTGTTCCATGCACAAGGGCTGCCTGCTAATTATGATCCAAGCTTGATTCAACGAGGAGGTTTCGTAGTCAATGCATCCTTTACATGGTGGGGCCAGCCAGTTCGAATTAGTTTTGATCTGGGTAAGTCTGATATTAAACAGTAGTCTGTATTTCTAGGAACGAAGTTGCATGCAATGTATTAAGTCTGACATTCATTCTTATGTTAATTATGTTAATTTCAAAAACAGGCGGATTAAACGCAATTTATGACTTTAATATGGAATAAGTCTAATATCACTGCAACAAACAAATACACATATGACTAATTCATCGTGTTAATTACGATGTGACTGATTCGACCATAACAATGACCTTTTTTAAAGGAAGTTTTTACCATTATTCTGCTTTATAAGTTTATATTTATCGCAATTTTCTTCCAATTATTATATTTGATATAATATTTTTTTAATGAGTTAAAATATCAACTAATATAATTTTCATGCACGCTACTATTCCTTAATTGAAATTGAAAAAAAACTCTGTTTTTGCACCACTAGTTAAAATAATCATACTATAAAAAAATAAAAAAATGTTTTAACTAATTAACTAAAGACTCCACAATATCTAACCTTCGTAAAAATGTCGAACATACACAAGCCCCATCAAAATATCATTGCCTTATGTTGCAGTAACCACTTTCAAAAGGTTATTGAAATCAATTTTTATACAGCAACTTTACCGTTTTTGTTTCCATAAGGTACCGATATTTCATTACCTTTATAATAATTAAACATATATCCCATGACTCTATTGTTCTCTCGATTGAAATATAACAAATAACTAACTGGCCAACTTAATCCATTTGTATGCCACACTGTTTTTAGTGGGAATATTTGGCCTAAAAGTATATACCCACTGTTGAAATCAATTCATTGAATTTAAAGGCATCTCGAGAACAATAGAGCTTTGGAATATATTCGAAACCTAACACTTTCTCGCGGACATGACAAAAATCTCTCGGCTCCGCCTCGCGATTTTTGTCATGTCCACTCGAAAGTGTTAGGTATCCTTTATATGCAGCATTATGATTACATAATTACCTTCTGTTTCAGGAACACTCCATCGTATTTACGGTATTTCCACACAGGCGACATGCAGTGGAGCAAATTATAATTGCTATTTTACACAGGAATTCAAACTGCTCCATGCCACTCATGCCTTTGCAGAATCGATGCTGGTGTATATGGAAAATGGCGTCGAGAGGGTAAAAGTGTCTTGTATAATTCATTTATTTAAGCTGATTTATACCGTGCTTCTTAAGAGTGCAACCATGTGTTTTGTGGCAAATGAACTCATCGTAATTTACCGGTCTTATTAATTGTCTCTAGATACGAGGTTTATTATTTGTGTTTATTATTGTATATGATGCATTTATATGAAAAAAAAGGATGGCATGGATTATAATGTTAATTATACGATTTTCGATTTATTGAAACACGTTTTAAGCTTGCAGGTCGATGAATATGTTTACTCTTATCTCCATTGTTGAGCAATATCTAATCTGCATTTAATGTTGCAGAATTTTTATGGATCACGCACAACCAATGTTGTTCACGATACATTGCAAGAACCTATCACAGCGCGTATGTTGGCTACTGAGGGAATACCGGGTTTAGGGTATTATCATGGTATACGTGTTGAATTCTATGGATGCGGTAAGTTTTCATTATAACAAATATATGGTGACATAAGGTAGGACAATAGATTTCGATTTGTTTGATCATTTGATATGTTGATATGAATAGATCATTTATCTGATCTATATTTGTTTTAATCAATTAATGTAATTTTTGCAGCCATTGGTGATGAGAAAAACGTTTCCTATATAACGATTGAGGACAAAGATTGCATGGACAACGATATAGCAACATTGAACACTTTGTAAGAAGCAATTTACCACTGTAATATGTAAGTATTAAGTAAATAAACTGTTCACCATCCTTTAATTTAAAAAAAATCATTAGCATATGTGTTTCTTCTAGCTTTTAAAGAATGCTAAATAACTAAGTTCCTTTCAAAAATATGAAGCATGATTGTGTTTCGCCACCTTAATCGACATTATGTATGTTTTGATGCAAATTAGGAATGAGTTGTTTTATCTCATTCATGCATCCACGACATATAAAGCTATTAGCAATCATTTTAAATAATACATATTCACTTCTATTATATGAACTGTTAGAGCTTACCTTTATAGAAAAACAAATCAAAACAATCAATGGATACGGCTCTTATTGTTGACTTTCTAATTCAAGTATAGTCAACAAAACGTGATTCAATAATGCATGTTTAGCCCGATGGACTTTATGAAGCAAATAACACTTTGAACACTATTTTCTATCATATTTATATATACCAGTAAGATGAGTATTTATAAAGGCTTGAACAGTGCATGGCAGTAGTGGAATCACATCATGGGTCATATTTGAAGAGTGATTGCTCAGACATGCAGAATTATCCATATGTCAACTCTCACATTAAAAGTAGTAAGTATATTTGGAAGGCGTCAGCTAAATAATTAACTATCAATTATGTCTAGCATTTTAACTGTATTAGTTTATTTGATCACAATATCATTTATCACACTTTATCATAATTTGGATACTTTTCTTAGTGTTGGCAACAAACAATTGGTTGCCGATGTTGTAATTTAATCCGTAAGAAATAAGTAACCTCAATTAATCTCATAGTGGACTTACCGTATGAGGTTTATGAAATGTCATCTCTGAGCCTTTTATCAGAAATTACAAATTTCTTTAACATTTATTTTCATTGAGAGTTGTTATGCTTTTTCGATCAGGCCTCTATTCTGGACTAGACCATGCTCACATTGAGGGAGATGTAGAACGATTAGATGACGGTGTCTGGGACAGCGTTTCGATAACAGTGACCGATGATGCAACATTAAGGTAAAGTCAAGTTAAAGTATATATCATATGATAATTGAATTCTAAATATTGCATCATTATCAACATAAAGATTTTGGTATCGGTTGAGGTAAATATGAAAGTGTCACAATAACAATAACTAATGTTGCTATATCATGGTATTGATATGACACATCCAATCCAATTGTAATAAGATTAAGGATATTTAAATTTAAGATTTAAATTAATGTACTGGTCTGATTAAATGACTATTGCACACGTAAAGTTGAAGCAATTTGACGGTATTATTAAAATTCATCGTCTATACTGTAGGGTAGACCGTTTCTTACACTTGTTGCTAACGATTTTGGCTCTTTATATAAAATAAGTTCTAAGATCTTGCGGCATTTTGAATGCTATTTGGTTTCCTAATTTTTGTACAGAAACCGACCATTGCAACGATGGTTTTATTTTGAAAAAAAAACTGTTTTAAATGCCCCATTTAGTTATTTTATATATGTAAAACAATTCAAAGACACTGTTAATGCCTCGAGAAGATGCGTATTTAATGTTTTATACTTAGTTAATGAAATAAGGTTTAGTAAGTGTTTAAACGACGAATCTTATGACCGCATTGCTTTGGTAGTATTTTACAAATATGTAATACGGATAGATTACACGAAACATATTTAGTTGACTTCACATTGTTGCACGGAGGACACTATTTGATTTGACTATATACGTTACAGGCACATCGTTCCTGTTTGGTTGGCAAATTCATCAATCTACATTAACCTCATCCTGTCAAACAACGAGTGCAGTGTTGATCCAACTGTGTATATTCACGGAACAAACGAATTAACGAAATCAACAGGAATGTTCAAGCTTTGCGGAATATATGCAATCGCTATTGAGCCGGACATTATTCGAGCCAAGTATCAATGTATGTGTAGCTACCGGGTGTGTGAATATGTATTCACCTATTTTGAGTATGAAGATGAATCAAATGTGGGATGTTTGGAGCTTCGTGAAGTAGAAATAGATAACGTTTCATCATTGAACTGAGATATGCGCCCACGTCCTCAGGTTGAAACCATTTACATAGTATACTTGATAATTTAAATGAAGACTTCAACATTTATTTTGATTTTTTTAACACTTAATATTGAAGAAGTAAAAATTCACAACCAAAGAATTTCTATGTGACGTGTTGAAATGTAACGTTTAAGTATCAATGGGTTTTGATTCGCCTGTAAAAATACTTAATGAAGTCTATACCGGAATGTCATATCTTTGTGATTGTACTACTGTGTGTTGTTAAGGAGGTTACACAAGCGACTTATATTTTCAATAATGTAGCAAATCAATCTGGGCATATGCAATTCAAACTCCAATCATAGTTATCAAGAGATCAACTACATATTAGAGAGCACATCTACTTGTCAATAAAGGTAATATTAATTTGTGAAGGACAAAGACATGATTGTGCGTTGCAAGCACCTTCATGTTTCACATACATAATCAGTTTGATAACCATTTGAATAATATATATTTGCAAATCATGTATTATTTAACTTCCGCCGTTTTATCAAATATGCTTATTGTATTTGTTTGACTTTTTATCACATGTTTTTCACCAATGTAGTTTTTTTCAAAATGTTATTCTTATTTATGTGAAAAAAATATTTGAAAGAAATGGTTATTCTTTCATTTAAACCAAATAACGTACAGTAAACTCGCTTTATAACTTCGTCACTCCACGCCCGCAAGCTTAGATTCCAGGCCCGCACGCTTATTACTCCACGCCTAAATTCTATTTTTTTCTACGCCCGCACTCCCGCATGCCCGCATGTGCGCACGCCCGCACGCTTATGTGTGTGTGTATATAAAGGATACAAGGCATAACCATTCATCATTCTGCTATTTGCCTCAATTATAATTTAAGCAGCTACCAAACTAATACCTTTACTACCTTTACTTCCCGTATTAGAATTATGTTGATCTGAAAGCATTTCATTATCTAATATCGAGGTATCATTTTATGTATGCAGATTCGTTTTAAAGAATTGTACATTAAATTACCCCTTATTATGATTATAAGATATAAATGATAAGTGTTAAGATATGTGCACTAAATTGTTTCAAATTACATTTTCTCTAGTAAATGAATAATTTATTTTGTCTAATGATAAATGCGTTATATTCTCAGAATAATAACAACAGGCGGTATATTTAACAAAACTTTATAAATATTTCAATCAGTCTATCTATCATAAGTTTAATCTGCTAAAGAAATTTAAATTGAAGTTCTATAAGTGAAAACACATGTTGAATGTTTTTTAAACTTAAAGCACTTAAAGCAGTCTCAATGATAAGGTACATGAGGCCCGACAAATAACTAGGTGTTTAGAAAAATATTGTTTAATATTGAGAATTCATTCTTTATATGTTTAATACAATTATCCATCAAATTAAATATACACATTCGACATGACAATGTTTGTTTATCCACGCTCGCACGCCCGCATCCCCGCATGCCTGCAAGCCCGCACGCTTAAAACACTCCACGCTTAATCAAAATTTGTCCACGCTAAAATCATATTGTGCGTACGCCCGCACGCCCGCACGATGCAAAGTTATAAAGCGCGTTTACTGTATGTCTGTTTAATGATTTCACTTATGTGCAAACAAAACAGGTCTTCATTGATCTGTAATGAGGTGTTGACTTAACTTTGAAATATCAAATATCTTTCATATAATTAACTCGTATATGATTTTAATGAGAAATTAACAAATAAACGTTCTATTTTTAAAATGCGTTCGCGTATTGATTAATCGTACAATGACGTTTCATCACTGAACCACATACATGATGCAATATCGTTAACAATTTGTAGTAAAAAACACGTGCTCTCTGTGTGACGATTGTTATTGTTTACATATGGCGCAACAATGACTCAACAACCGGAAAAACACGGGACATGTATTGCCCTCATATTGTCAGTATTACCTCAATCAGGTGAACATGTAATAATTAACTTTATTCATTGTATGATATATATGTAATATGACATATCATTGTATTGTATAACGCATTGTGTGTCTGTAGCAATGAAACCAAATATTGAACTAACACGTGCATGTAAAATGATTAACAATGAGTTCATCTTAAATGGACAAAGTTCATTAACATGTAACATTCCTCTTTTTATTTCCCAGAAAATAACATTATCTGTTAATCTATAATATGTAAACATTATTCCTTGAAAAGCAACAGTGCTATAACGTCATTAATTTAATGTTAGATGCGTAAAATGAATGTAGTTTACTCATGCATATTCGGCTTAAAGAAATCTTAATAATAATTTCTTTTCTCCATGTTTCATATTTTTCATATTGACATTTTTTAATTGATGTTGTTGATCAACGTTCAACAAATCGTATAATGTTCTCATAAATGTCCTATATGAATAAAACAACACGTTTTATATGCATGAGTTATTCAATGTTTTTCCGAACCAAATTCCCGAGAAAAAAAAACAATTATCAGCACCGTTATTAAAAAAAAATAGAACGCAAATCATAGTGATTATAATTTGCGTTCAGCATTTAAAGTTATTCTTAATCATGAATATGCATTCCGACAAAAAAGTAGTAAAACTTCATCTCGTATTATTCATATATAAATGGCTTGTTTTTATTGTGTATCATAACTAACGCTCCTTTTTGCCATTTATGTATTTTATGTGCTTTGATATTAACTAATTGATGAATTCGCCCTTGTTTTCACCAGGATATGAAAATATAACGAAACCAAACGATCCTTTAGGGTAATAAAATAAGTTAAGCTGGTTAATCATATATCTAGAGAACTCATCGAACAATAAAATTGGCATAAAGCAAATATTCGTACTTGAATTTAGACACTGACATGATTGTGTTTCATAATGAATTGTATTACAGTAAGAAAATGCCGATCCATCAATAAAACACACATAGGATTCTTATGACTGTTCTAAGAATGGGTAATCCATCGATCAATATTTCACATATTACCCAGTTTCAGAGTTCGCGATTAATCTAAGGTTGGCTGTAATCCGGGGATTAGTCAAAGATTAGGAACTTTTTCGCGTTTCAGACCTATGGACTATAGTCAATCTAAGGCTGAAAATGTAATCCTGGGGGCTAGTAGGATTAAGTCGGGTATCATTTGCAAATGTAGCCTTTTCTACTCGAAATTTTTGTTTTTTCGTCTATAATTATATTGAGTACCACAAAGTACATATAACGGTATATTATTCTTGAATTAGTTTGATTGATAAGAAAAAAAAATTGTCCAAAAGCTTAACTTCAGTTTATGACAATGCACATAATATCATGGCATTTAGCTAAAGTTGTATGATCAAAGGCCTAACTTTCAGATATATTTGTGTCATAATTGTTATCTTGCTAGCTATATATGAAATTTATAATGTATTCCACTTGTTTGTATTATATTGTGATGATTCGAATGTTTGTAAGTACATATACCGAGATACTTTAACACCTTGCACTAGATTTGAAAAGTAGACTATCGACCCTCTACAGAGAAAATGACTGGCATATTGATATGTGTGATCAAACACAGAGAAAAAGGCCAAACACGACGTAGAACTCCACTGATGCATAGATATATACTAATGAATATATGCTTCAGAATAGATCCCAGGATAGATGTTTATTAACATAATGCTCATGTTATCATGAGACATGAGAATTAATCTTAGATTATTCCTAGATTCATTTATCCAAGGTTGGTCAAAAGGTCTGAAAATGAAAAATAATCTGGAATTAATCTTAGATTATTGAAGCAGTCTTATGGCCGGTCCCAGAGTTCGCGATAACTCCGAGATTAAAAGTAAGCGGGGATTAATCTAAGATTGCAAAATTTTCGGGTTCCAAACCTGTGGATTACGGTCAATCCAAGGCTGAAAATGTAATCTTGGGGGGTATCAGGATTAAGTCGGGTATAATTTGTAAATGTTGCACTTTCAGGCCGAAATACTTGAATGTTCTTTCATAACTATGTTGGGTATCATTAAGTACATATTGAAGTATAATGTTCCTGCATTGAAGTGAAAATGTAGCAAAAATGAATTTTGTCTAATACCTGTAGTGAAGTTTATGGCAATTTATATGATGTCACTATACAGTGTATATCAGCTGGAGTATTAGAATCCAGTTAGTTTGGTTCCCTCATAGAATAATGAACATAAATTATTATCTGGTGAGCAAAACATGAAATCGTAGTCCATGCTTGTTTGATCGTTCAAGCATGCTTGTTTTTTAAGGATTGAGATACTTTAATTAATAATTTAAAGTGTGTTTGGATAACAAGAGACCATCTTTTATATAGCAATAGGCAAGT
>LQRL01177939.1:39666-51184 GCA_001703475.1 Hydroides elegans | reverse complement strand
TTCAACTATTCTCTGGCACCCCTTAGTCGTCGCACGGTCGCATATGCGACAATCTTTCGTCCATGCAAGTCTCGCTCAAGACGACATGCGCTTAGTCGAATAAAATAATGATTCAATCATTTCTTTTTTATATATAAAAGATTTACATGTTATTCAAAAGTTGATTATCGAACGCAAATGTGATTTTGTCTACGCCAGTGTCGTTTAGTATGGCGGTCGCACTTAGGGCACCCCTGCCTTACATCAAACACAGAAGTTCAACCTCACAATACTCGACCCCTTACCGGGTGTTTTTTTTGGTCATTCGTATACTAAGCGTCGTTATCATGATAGAGATGCACTTTATTTCTATTGATTACTATTGTCTTTGAACAAATAAGCGAGCGCCGAAGGCGCGAGCAAAAACATAATGCATTAAATTACCATATAAATTCTAATGTCAGGCAAAAAGTTAGTCGCGGAGCGCGCGACTAACTCTTAAAAGTTAGTCGCACGGCCCAAAAGTTAGTCGCATTTGCGACCGTGCGACCGCTAATGTCAAACGCTGCCACCGGAAGCTAAAAGTTTCGACCGATAAATACCGTTAATACGCTTTTAACCGCACTAAAATCGTCGAGCAAATAACAGTTCTCATGTTACTCCGTATCATGGCTCAGTACAATCCCGTTCTATTCTTAAATCTTAAATTTTCTGGATACTTGTGATGATGATATTGTACAAGTACACGGGTGGACAAATTATGCACTGGACATAATATTAGCGCTCATTTTTAGAGTGTCAAATTTCTTTCTTGATCAAAATATTTAATTTGTTCAAACACTATCAAAATATACATTAGTTATGTGTTTATAAATGTGCTGACTTTAAATAAAATATGTTGTACGATATGAGAGAAATTTGACAACTTAAAAATGAGCGCTCATATTATGTCCAGTTCAAATAATGTCCACCCCTGTACACTTGTACAAGTATTTCCTTTTGAAATCAAACACGGTCCAAGCTCGCACCATGAAGTAAAAATACTCTTGTAGGTTGTGACAGTGCCATATTTACATATTTTTATACAATGCTAATTTTCATCAATTAAAAATACGAAAGCATTTCAAACAAATGAGAAAAGCTCATTTTGAAGTTTTGTAAACGTCAACAAAACTGGGCGATAATACAGACATTTCCAAAAATGTATAATATGAATGTTACCTTTGAATATAAATCGCCTCATTGAGATTCTTGCAAATGTTTTATCTATATCAACGATTTTTTTAGTATTTGTACGTAATTATTCTAGAATCTAATTCTTAAAAAAAAAAAGTTTAAAAGTGATTATGCGCCGATCTCTTGTGCGGAAATCTTCTGCTTCGCTGAAAAATGTAATTTCGGATATTTTATCTTTTGAAATATTTATTTCGATGTTTTTTAGACAATAAAACAGCATATAAAGTTTTATTTATTTATTTATGGACCATTCAGCCTTTTTCGGCAGCATCATATGCAAATAGAATATAAATCATTGTACAGAGTTTAACATTGAAAATGATATAATGAATATGATCTTGGCACATGAATAGTTGCTAGAAAAGTAGCTAGGGATGACTCATGAAAGCTGGATAGCTTGTTTCGAATGGGGTCCCTGTGTTTTACAACCGCTGTTGCGCCTAGATACCTATACTTTATACATTGTTCATGTTGACATACTATATAACACTTTAGACATGAAACATGAATCAGTATCTACATTAATGCCATTAATAGCCAAAATAGTACCTTTATTTATATCAGGTGATCCTAAGTTATTTACCAACTATAGACCAGTGTCTCTCCTTTTCCAAAAATATTAGAAAAGTTATTCAACTCAAGATTGCCAAAGGTTATTGAAAAACATGAAATATTACATGAAAGTCAGTACGTGTTTAGAGCAAAGCGGTCCACAGGTTAAGCTTAATGGAGCTTGTAGAAGAAATATGTGCAAATGTCGACAATAAGAAAACAACAGTTGGAGTGTTCATAGACCTGAAAAAAGCCTTTGATACAATTGATCATAATTTACTCTTCCAAAAATTACAATTTTATGGTGTAAGGGGGGCCGCAAATGATTGGATTAGAAGTTACCTCACAAACAGAAAACAATTTGTACAGGTCGATGGACACTCTTCAGACTACATGGATTTTGTATGTGGAGTACCGCAGGTTTCTGTGTTAGGTCCCAAGCTATTTATTCTTTATATTAACGATTTGTGCAATGTTTCTGATTTGGTTAAGTATGTGCTTTTTGCAGATGATACAGATATTTCTAAGTCCGGTTTCAATGTCTATAACTTATGTAAAGAACTAAGTATTGAACTGTGTAAGCTTAGTATATGGTTTAATGTTAATAAGCTGTCATTAAATGTCGCAAAAACACATTTTATGGTCTTTCGATATAACAAATATGTTTGTGAAAAAGTAATGATAGATGAAAAAGAAATAGAAAGAGTTGCATTTACAAAATTTCTAGGTGTGTTAATTGATGAAAAGCTCAACTGGTCACACCATATTGACAGCGTACAAAAAGAAGTTATCCAAATGTATTTCAGCTATTTATAAAGTTCGCAATTTGGTGAATTATGATGCTCTTGTACTATTATATAATTCAATCTTCATACCTCACTTGAACTACTACAGTGAAATATGGGCAAATACGTACCAAACGAATCTGATTAAATTGAATGTTTTACAAAAAAGAGCTATAAGAATTATTTATTAAGTAGATCGCTATTACCCCACAAGCAGTCTGTTTCAAAATATGCATATCCTTAAGTTTGCTGATATTGTTAAATACAAAAATAAGTTAATAATGTACCAGACATACCATAACAGCCTTGAAGTTTAGAATTAAATACGCTCGAACAAGTCTTAGATCAAAATTGTTATCGGTTTCAGGACCAAAGCTATGGAATAAATTGCCAAAGTCTATAACGTTGTCGCATAACTTATGTAATTTCAAAAGGTTACTCAAAAATAGTTTGATTAATTATAACTGAATTAAGGACAAATCGTTTTAAAATTGTCATAAAATATTAAACTAATTATAAATGTACAATGTACAGGTTAACACTTAGTATCTACGTTATTTACTGCATTCTAGTCTCACTCAAGCGAATGTTTAAGTTGTGTCAGGACTGGCTCTCTAAAAGTTCTACTTCAAGCCAATGCCCTTCTTGTTTCAATTTTTGTATGTTATCAGGTGTCAAGTGTATACACTCTATGGTAAATATATGTATATAGTGTTTTTGTTGTTGTTATGAAATGTGTATATAAGTATATAGTGTTTTTGTTGTTGTTATGAAATGTACGACAAGAAACTCCTTTGATTTCTGTTTGAAATTAGGAATACTATTAATACAATTAATATCTTGGACAAACTAATACCAGTCTTTAATTCTATTGTAATAGAATGTGTTTGACCCGATACCATGAACACGTGGCACAAAAAATCATACTTGCATGCTCGCGTTTGCATAGAGTTATTTACAGTATTGAAATGTTTATAAATATAAGAGCTAACAAGCTCCAACAAAATTGGAGCCAACACTATGCATTCGGTTTTGCCGACATGGAGCAAGAGCTTGTTGTCAATCAACCATTCGTTACACGATCCAAGCCCTTCGCCTAACTTATGTGAGATGACAGACGGATCGCGATCAAACGCAAATATAACACCGTCGTCTGCATACAGAAGAAGCCTATTTTTAACCAAAAGACACATGTCATTGCTATAACAAAGGTACAAGAAGGGACCAACTAGCCTTCCTTGTGGGACATCGCATTGAATTTTATTGAAATCAGATGTGTCATCATTTGTTTTGACGCATTGTTTTCTTCCACTTAGGTACGACTTAAACCACGTAGGGTCAACCCCATTACGTATTGCATAATATAGAATGGTTCACACTATCGAATGCTTTTTGGACATCGAAAAGCATCATGCCTACAAAATTGCCTTTAGATAATTCAGTTTAAATGGTATCAGTAAGAGACATAAGCGCGTATCCGTGGAATGGTTGGGACGAAAGCCTGATTGATATTTATAGATGAGAATATTGTTTGTTAGATATTTTAGAAGTGAGTGTGGACACCTTTTTCCCAACATTTTAGAAACTTTATTTAATACACTGATCGGTCGATAGGTCCGACTTCAAGTTTGTCATATTTTATATACAAAGGTGATACTTTAGCTTCTTTAGGTTCGTCTGGGACTATGCCTGAGGATAAAGATAAATTGATTATATGCCGTACATCAGGAGCCAATTTTGCCTTCTTTTAGAAATTTTAGGGATATATTGTCAAGACCCGTGCTTTTTTGGGATCTAGATTGTGAAGTTCTTTTTGAATGAATTCCTCGGTAACCGGTTGTAGTTTGAACGACCCAGGAGTGATACCCTGATCTTTATAGAAACGTTTAAACAGTTCAGAGTCCGAAGACTATGTTTTCCTAGGAGACGGTAAAGCATTAACTAAGTTAGCAGCCATGTTAATGAAAAAGTTGTTGAAGTGGTTACACATGTCAACCGCATTGAAGCATATTTTGTTAGCTATGCGAAGCACAATGTAACATTAAGTGGAAGAATTTTTGTTATAGCCTAGTGATTTTAGATTTTGCTTGTTTTCTAGGATCTTTTGCATCACTAGTCAGCTGAGATTCCACGTAATTTGCTTTTGTTTTTTTGACATCCCTTTGTATTTCATTACGAAGACGGCAATACTGATGGTATACACTTTTGTTGGATTTGTTGAGGCTATAGTTACGTATGAGCTTGTCACAAGCATGTATTTAATCAAGAATTTGTTTGCTTGATACGAATGCATTTAATAGGTACTATTTTGTCTAAAATCTTTGTGAATATTTCTCTCAACTGTGTCCATGCTGTATCGGGGTCCGATGATTGAAACACCGGGTCTCAGATTGTATTTGCAAGGATTTCATGATATAAAGCAGTGGTATATTGTCTCATATACCTTATTTTTACAGTGTTATGTGAGTTAAATTTTTATCTAACATATTTTCTAGTACAGAAAGTTAAGAAATGATCGCTTAATCCTATAGGTAAGACACCACTTTGGGATATTTTATCTGAGAAATTGCACGTTACATGATCTAGTAGTTTTTTGGCTACACGCGTAGGTTGCTTAATTAATTGCATGGATTTTTAACTACTAGGATTTAGCTAGACCTGTGTTTCACTCTAATACAAATATTTTATTGTCACCAAAAATATACGTTTCCTGTGATGAATCCGTAGCTTTCAGTAGTTCGTCGAACGTCGATAGGAAGTAGGATCGGTCAGGTGGTCTGTAGACAGAACCTATTAGGATGGGTCTGGTTTTCGTAGATGGATATCTACCCAAACTGCTTCAAGTTTGAACGTATCTAAATCAAATCGTGTGTCAAGTCGTTTCTAATGTATAGGCAGACTCAGCCGCCGTGTCGATTTCTATCGTTTCGTTCTATTGTGTATCCAGCTAGTTCGATTTCTGTATCTGTTATGCTTTCGTCCAACTATGTTTCACTGATACTTGTAGTTGCAGGTTTTGCGTTTTGGACAAATAGTTTAAGCTCAGAAAATTTCGGTACCAGTGAGTGCGCGTTTAAGCCGATGAAGTGTTGTCTTTTCGATTTGAAGTAATCCAGATGTATTTCGGGATGTTGTAGTTTGGTCTCGATTTGTTCTTCAGGGGTATCCAGTATGGATTCGTGTGCGTAGGGTAGAACGTTTTGGAGGAGCGATTACATGTGTAGTGGAAGGGAGCATTTTCTAATACCAATGAGTTGTAATATTCGGTTCCAAGTGTGTTTGTGCATTGAACATGTGTCCAATTTTCACAAACATCGCAAGAGACTGCTTTACTGCGAGTAGTTACAGCTTTGTTGCATGATGTACATGGGAATTTGGGTTTGCGATTCAAGACGTTACCGTTGTAGACATGGGCAGCTTTGTTTCCCACAAGCTGCACTAAAATAGGGTCATCTGAAGACGATGTAACGAAATATCGTACTGACCATATTAGGTTCCGGTCACAAAACAAGACTCGGGTGCTGGTATTAGATTGTTTGATGTGCTATTTGAAAGTAAGCCAAATTACAGATGGAATCGGGTCCTATTCATAGAACTGGTGGTTATTGACCCAGAGAGTTTGAAACCGATGTTTGGCAGTAGGTGAATCGTTCTATGTTCACTTGGTTCTGAAAGCGACACGTGTGTA
Organism: Hydroides elegans; assembly: GCA_001703475.1. Classification (NCBI taxonomy): domain Eukaryota; kingdom Metazoa; phylum Annelida; class Polychaeta; order Sabellida; family Serpulidae; genus Hydroides; species Hydroides elegans. The sequence goes on along the minus strand of LQRL01177939.1, from coordinate 44,944 downwards.
ACTGACAGAATTGCGAGTAGGGTCACGAGTAATAGTGTCATTTCCATAGTCCAAGGTATAACACATGTTTCTGTTCTGGATATTTTTTATGCTCAGCTTATTAACACCAGCATATTCCCGATAATAACAGCATATCACAAGATAGCTAAAGCCAAAAAGGACAGAAAATACTCATTATACGGAATTCGGTTTATTTTTTTCATAAATAAGCATGATATATTACAAATGGTCTCTATTGACCATGATAATTCTTTAGGCAAAGTTTGGGCTCACAGTCTTCTTTCACTGAATGGAAAAACAGGCACAATAAAAAGGGCATACTCATCGAATCAATCCTATCAAATAAAATGATAAAGTTTTGATGAATGGGGTTGTAGCAGACACTTTTCTTTGTTTCTTTTATAGGGGACGACAAGGTCACTGATTATTTCCTTTTATTTTCCTCAGTTTTGTGCATATAAATGGTGTACATATATGTATTTTACAGACAATGGGGATAAATGAATAATACATTATTAGTCTTATACGCAGTTGACACGGCCTATTTAATTGAAATAACATATATGATATTAACCGAAATTGTTGCTCTTGAGAATATTTTCGTTAAATGGATGATTACAAACACCACGTGTAAAGCAAAAAACGATTTAGAGTACAGGTGCGCTTAAAATGCACCTGAATTCTGTTATCTAGATACTATTCAAAAAAGCAATGAATCGGTAAATTTTATAATAACAAATAAATCACTCAATACACAAATGCATTGTTTGTAACCCAAAGGAGGATAGACAGCTACTCTACAGATCGACACCTTTCACAAACAAGTGACTGAAATATAAACCTATAATTGTGAGGTCCAACCCATGATCTTCAGAGAAATAGGGGAATATCGCTAAATCTAGTTAGAGATGTACTTATATGTAACGTGTATATTGCATTAAATGACAAACAAGCGTTTTAAGATTTTTACATGAAATTATTATTGTGAGGCCTTATTATGGAATCGATAGAAATATGGAAAGAGAGTCTAAAAAGCTCTATTAAAACAAATTGAAAAATAGATTTATTTTAATAAAATTTAGAAACAGCATAAATTTAATTTTGGTGCTAGACCCAATATTTGGTAGAAATAGTACAGTAATGCTAAACATTTTTTTTAATATAGAAGAGGCACATAAATTATATATTTTTCTGAATATCTCTAACTTTATTTGTAAAACTGTTTAATTGTGTATATGCTGTTCTTTTGTTTCTTTTATCCTTGATATTATATTTTTAAAAGTGCCTTATATAATTGACGTTCGCACACTATTACCATCTTTTATCTTTATTTGATCTTGTGGATAGAAATGGATTTTGTGTAATGGATTTAAATGCAAAACATTTTAGATGAATATACGTTTTATCAAATATAACATTTCAAAATTGTAAAGCCCCATTTATCTATTGTTTTTTTTTCAATAAGAGAAAAATATGTTTTTGATGAAAATGCTTTGTTAGCGCATACAAACACATATTTCAATAACACATAATAACATAATAGCAAAAACAATGTAAATGAAGAAATGTCGTTTCCCTATAGGAGTTGATTATGTGTTTTTTTTTAAATGACAAGTGAGTCTTAGCAATATTCATAAAAAAGTTATCGTTTTGTTATCTTTTTTTCTTCTATGTTCTCCTTTTTGTTGGAATATTCTATGATAATACTTCATGTTTGGAGGGCCATACGTTGATTGCTGGACCCGAGGGCACTGGGCTGGACGGATCGAAGGCGAAGCCTGAAGTCCGTCCGTGAACGATGAAGGCATTATTACATGCCTTTAATTATTTAATAATGCCTTTATTAATTTCGATTCGTTATAACGAACCAAATCAATTTTAGACACGTTTAAATGCATGAACTCTTTTTTTGTTAAATTCAAATTATGTGACGTTTGAGGTGTAATAACTCTGTAATTTGTTACGTCACAATCAACTGTGTAGCGTAACGTAATGCTCACATAGCTTCTGGTTGAGGTAACAGGTGTATTCGACCAACTAGAATTCGTATTGCTTTAAATGAAATTATTAAAATTGGTTCATCTTTTTTTGCTTCTCAGTTAAATCAATTTATTATTGCATGTGCTTTAATACACTAAATTTGTTATTTTCTGGAATTTATACAGGTTGTTCAATACTTAGGATCTATAAATGAATAATTCTACTTTTAATAAACGCACATACCTTATTTTATTATTAATGATATCAGGAGTACCCAGCGATTTATTCGGGAAATATCTATTCTTTTCAAATATCTATCTTGCTGGCATTTTCACAGAACAGAATGGATAAAATATTGTTATTCAAATAGTTCGTATCTTCCTGGCATTTTATAAGAATAAAACCATAGTTATAAATACGTCTCTAATTGTCTAAAGAGTTGTTGATTTACTGAAAGATTGAATTAAAGCATAGAATAATCACTGTGATACACTTGTATATATCAGATATAAATATCAAAGACCAAAAAAGATACTTTTTCTAACTATGTACAAAATCAACACTTCTGGATATAGATGTTTTATTCTGCTGGCGAATTTGAGCAAAGTTGCTGGCACGATATTTTTTGTGTTCCTTGCTGGTAAATTAAGAATAAAACCAGTAAATTAAAACAAGTTATTATTATTTTTAAAGTTTTTTAGAATTCATTTTAGACCAAATGCAGTAAAATAAGACACTATTTCGAAAATGGTCCGTTGGGTACTCCTGTGATATGAGCCAAAAATGAACAATTCCTTGCGATGCTGATGAGATGCAGTTATGTTTTGAAATACATGTAGATGTAATGAAGGTATATTAATAGCATATCGAATCGAGTATTCTCATCCGATAATGATATTCTTAAGAATATTGTAAAAAGTGACATTATGTTAAAATCAAAGTTATTTCTCAAATGGAATGACATGTTATATAGTATTAGAAGATGTATTTAACAAATTATTATTTTACAAACACAGTATACTATGTATTAAAATGGTATTCATTTGTTGTATATGAGAATATACAACAGTTATATCTTTTATTCTCATTTAATTTATAAATAATTATAGAATATATATTTTGAAATATGACAATTTAAGTTGCAATTATTATTCATAAGATGGAAAGTCTTTGTCGGCGCGTAAACCCTTTGTTCTTAATTGGCATTTATTAAGTGTTGAAATGCATTGTTCAGACGTCGACTTCACGTCGGACGCTCTTTTGTAATAGTTTATGTTTGTGTTTACTCATTTGAAAGGTGAAAATGAGATGTTGCATTTATCGTAATTCTTAGGTATATAATGTCGCCAATCGCAACTATTATTAGGGGTAATATGACAATTTAAGGTGCAATTATTATTCATAAGATGGAAAAGTCTTTGTCGGCGCGTAAACCCTTTGTTCTTAATTGGCATTTATTAAGTGTTGAAATGCATTGTTCAGACGTCGACTTCACGTCGGACGCTCTTTTGTAATAGTTTATGTTTGTGTTTACTCATTTGAAAGGTGAAAATGAGATGTTGCATTTATCGTAATTCTAAAGTATATAATGTTGCCAATCGCAATTATTATTAAGGGTAGCGTTAGACAGTAATGTATAATTTCGTGTTAAGTGTCTTTGTCTTTATGTAGTTTTGTTATGTTAATGTTTAAGTACTAATTAGTAAGTTGAGGGTAGGGGTCTTTATAAGGAGCCCTGAACCTCACATTCGAGGAGAATCGGAGAACCATTCTAGTAGTCAGGAGAATTATTCTAGAGCTAGAGAAACGTTTTGATAGTCAAAGAGGATGCACCTCTGAAGGAACACCTTCTTGTAGTTATGAACTCATAGCGAATATTACGGAGACGCGTAATGGTCAAAATTCTAGTTAAGGTTAATGAATTGTTTGAATACAAACTGGTATCTATTAAAGAATATTAAAGTATAAAATATAGGAAACTGTGATTTAAGACATATCAATCAATTACAAACTTAAGACTTATAAATAAAGGATAAACCTTAACACCCCCAGAGTTTTAGTAGCATATTTTATAAGTTAGATCCTTCTACTTTTACTCCTAATTCATAACAAAATAACTAACGATTTGGGCAGGTGGGAGCGCTAGACCCCCACGTGACTATATTACCCAATGAATAATAAGTTATTTTACGGTAACCAATAATATAACAACCATATAAAACAAAGGCATTCAACCCTTAAAACTCTTAATTAGTTGGCGACTTTATAACATGTCATAAGAACGTTATTAAACAACACTCGAAATGATAAGCCGGCGTATGTAATTAACAATCAACACTTAATCCCTAAAGGTGGCAAATTGAGGAGACACTGCCAATTGAGATTCTAACGCTGAGTAAATATCTATTGTTCTATTTCCTGCATTACGAAAGCTTTATGAGACACGAATACGTGTTTAGATAATGGGAGAAATAAATATTACGTTGTATACAAATTATGGTATACAACACATATATATATAAAATTGAAAAAATATATGGACCAAAGAGTCTGAACCAAATAAATAAATAAATAAAAATAAGTAAGTAAGAAAATTGTAAAATAACTCACAAGTTTTATTCATATTTCATAGAATCTATTATATTTTGTACATGTTTTACTTAAGCATGTGGCTAACAGGTGTCCATGGCAAGTATAAAGCTAGATTGTTACCTGATTGTAACGTCATCACGTCATTATTATTTTGTATTATAGCAATAATTGATATAATGTGGAAATTACTTGAATTGCTTATTTAATGTTTCTAAAATAAGAGGGGCACTCAACGATTTATTTTCAAAATATGATCTCAATGTATTTATTGTTTAGCGGAAGATGATCAAATATCTTTGAAATAAGCTTAATACGATGATTTGCATCAAAATGTTTATTCTGAAGTTGCAAGCAAAAAACCCCGAAAAGCTACTGCAAGCAAATATACAATCTCCTACCAGAATAAAGATTTAACGAAATGAAATGTGAATATAGATTATTCTCTCACAGAATCGTTAACAAAGACTAAATTACGATACATATGCATTGGTTTATATATTTAACAAGATTGTCAAGGACAATGACCCAGCTTTACTTTAAAGCTCTTCAAGCACTAGCAAACACGTTTCTGTTCATTGTTTTAATGAGACTTAACAGATAAGTGTAAATGCATAGGCTGGTATAAAAGTCATATGTTATCCATTTGTTTTACCATCTGCATATAAATAAAAATATAAAAACTATTTATTTGTTTATAACATTATAG
>LQRL01177939.1:0-18466 GCA_001703475.1 Hydroides elegans | reverse complement strand
TATAAAAATATATGTAAAATAATAATCAAATATATTTTATATAAACGAATGTTTAGAAAACTTCGACAGAATTTAACGGTAAACTGATTTCTCACTCTATATTTTTTTATATACAAATGTATTCATATTTCATTTTTCAAAAATTAATACACAGTACTTAGCCTACCTGAATATGTCAGGGGAGACATCTAGATCTTCTTCAAGTATGATTGCGTATTTGGCTTTCTGAAACATGGCACCACAAGTTATAATAATAAACTTTTAAAGTGCTGATTATGCTTAAAACAAAATATTTACCTACATGCTTAACATGGAATTGCGTTGGTCAAGAGGACAATATAGTAGGGGCCTCAGAATATTTACGCTCTGTCCCATAAGATATTTCGATTAAAAAACTCGTGATCTACGGACAATTTAGCAGGGTCTCTGATTATGAATGCTCTGTCCCGTAAGACCTTCCGATTAAAAAACTTAACATCTAGACTTGAAATAAAGATCGTCACTACTTACGGGATGGTTGTTGAAGGTGGCTGTGAGGCTGGCGCGGTAGTGCTGTGATATCCTGGCTCTCTTCTCACCCAGTGGTGTGTGCTGAATGGCAGTCAAGCCAAACAAGCGAGCCACCTCAACTGGACCCTGATGTTCAAAGACGGAAAGGAGATTTGATTAAAAGCGTTATGGAAATAGTGTTAAAGGAAAAGCGACTTAACTATAATAATATAATAGAATAATACAAAATAATATTTACAAAGTGATTTGATGGTCGTGCGCGCATGTCGCGTTTAATAAAGATATCACAATACTGTACTTTAAAGTTGTAAAAGTACGAACTGACCAGTTACCCTTTAAACTCTTGACAAAGGGTTTAATCCATATCATATGAAATCATCCAATGATCAATTTCCATTAGGTACCACATTACCAATAATAGTTTCACAAGACATTATATATCATTACTCCAAAACCGTAACTATAGGAACACCCACCTCGAAGTAGCCATCGACGAATATGGTCACCATGGAGGGATTGACGCCGTCGGCAACCAGAAGCGATCGCAGCATACGATACAAGTAGTGCGGTCGGTCACTGGCAATCACAATAACGGGAATGTCCCATGTGTTGTCTTCTTCTAACTGTGGGAGTATTATAGGGGAAAATATGGAATGGCTTTATTTATGCCATGTTGGCGTTGAACTTGATTGAGTGAACCAAACGATGTTTTTTATATATTTCGATTGTACCAATAAGGGGATTTTTAAAAACAATTCAAGATGATCATGATCATTGAAATTTGAAAGAGAAAAATAAAACACTTTTATTATCATAGCAGAACAGGAAGGATACAGCACAAAGAAATAAGACAGAAAGAGAACATTTAATTCATAATTCAGATAAGGTGAATAAAGTGACCAAAATAAAACCAGATATTTACGGGTTTTGTCTGAAACGCAAGCGGCGCCGGACGCGTGCAGCTGCAAACGGAACCGTAGCCTTCGAATCGACCACAGAAATGACGCCGTCGCACGTTCACTTCAGAATCCGGCCAAGTACACTCAGCATCTGCAAAATATGAAAAGTATAATTTGTATGCTATTTTTGTTAAGTTAATGGCAAAAATTGTAATGTATAAACAAACAAATAGGGAAGCGCACTACCTTGATAAAACCCGTAATTGTTTCTTGAAAATATTTTTCCAACTGGTCGTTCATAACATGAACATGGGGGTGTACGTTAATTTAACTAAGGTGAAAAAACTTATTTGAAAACTGACATATTTTTAAAATTCTAAATCCAACGAAGCATCAAAGGACTCACCACTTAATGGTCTTAGTGTGAAAGACGTGGTGATGGTAACCGGACGACCCCAGCTGGATGTGTCCGGAGCAGAGCTGAGCTCCTCTTTTAATAAGCCCTCTAGAAATTAAATATAAATATTGATGATGTTTCATACAGTGATGCAAAAATTAACTTGTGAATCGAAATAATTTGATATTTGTGGATAATTGAGTGGAAAAATGTATGAAACTTATTTCATACTCAATTGATTCTCACAATAAGAACTTTCTATGAAGCTTGGATCATCGGGTCCGTTTCTCTAGAGGATGAGAAAAAAATATTGAATTGTCAAAAACTCATAATGTATTTGCAAAAACAATCGTTTTTCTTTACCTTGTTTCACGGCAATCATAGCCCACATATCTCGCCACGTGATCGTCCGCGCATGCGCACTGCCAAGGCGCCCTAACATGTCACGTGCCGCTTGTTTCAGCTGCTGTGAGGCCTCATCCTGTAAATTTGAACAAAATGAGACAGATATGGAGAGACAGTCAGAATGACACATTTCAAAACGTTTTCCCATGTATTTTATCAGACAACTCTTAAATTATTACCCCCAGCTTATCATTTATTATCGACGGTGCGTCATCATAACTACTTTCATTTGATTAGCCGAAATTTAACGGAAACTTTAAAATTGGCAATCACTTATTCATTGAAATTACAGTAAATGCAGATCGATAGACGAGGAGAGGGAAGCGAAACGAAGAACAAGTTATCCCTTATTTACCTTGATTGCAATAAGTATGATCCTGCCTGGCTTGAGGAGACTGAGAAACAGCGTCATCGCTTCGTCTTCACGGTTGACGTACGTGTCGAACACACGAGTCGCCATAATGCTACCCTGGGGAAATACAAATGGCGGAAAATGAAAAATTGCACATTGTAAATGTGTTTCGATGACTTTTAAATGTAAGTTTTATTGCGATGAATATCAATGATGCAAATGAGTGTGTATGATTGGTTCAAAATATCTACTATTGCTAAAAAGAGATGCAAAGCAAGGGGCCTATACTTTTATAACCTATAACATTTAATTTCAAGGGTGACCATTTCAGGTCGCGATGCATACGGAATGTGATGAAACAGCCTACCGTTGCTTGATTTAGAACGACGATATGTATTCCTCGATTCTGTTCTTTTTCTCGGTCTTCATATATCTGAAATAGAAATTAAAATAGTAAGGCATTCATTTGTCCTGCAGTTGTACAGAATATCAAGCAAGTTATATTCGTAATTGCTTACACGGATAATTACACGGTATGTAGTGTGCCGCTGTGGCCCCTCGATTGGGAGGGAGCCGCGAATCATATGTAATCGAGTTTTCCTCTTTGAGATACTTTCCATTTAAACATTTAATCAGTACTTGAACAGTAATAAAACCAACCAGAGCACCATCGACCGCCATGTAGACCCTGTTTCTCGACGAGTGTACCTCCAGTTGAACGGTTCGCGGTGGTTCCGTGACTTGCTTGATGCTCCGACCTTCCATTCGGAATGATTCATCTCCCCCTGCCCCCAAGTCATCTTGCAGGTCTGGCGAATGAAACGTAATTATAATTATAAGAAGATGGTTTCGTTGTTTTCATACACACATTAAACCTTTGAACCTACCATTGAACCTAGCACAACAGAAGTTGCCATATATACTTAATCAACATTCTTAATCAATATTTTATATAATACAATTGATGTGAAGACAAGAGGAGTTTGGAAGATGGATGAAGATAGTAAGCGCTTGACCATGCAAGTTATACTTGATATTCATTACCAAAATCCACTATGCCCTTGTGCAAAATATCTAGATCTTTTAATCAATATTATACGGTGTATGCATGATGGCTACCCTAACTAACAACAGAATATAGCACTTTCAAGATTTTAATTAAAGGGATACTTCAAATAATGTCCTAGTTGCGAATTCGAACCTAAAGAATAGATTATTTAATGGTTTATTTAAACATGATTAAGTTTTCAGCACACAACTAAGTGTTGATTGACAGGCACAACAAGAGTTACTAAGACCGTTTCCCTATCATCGCGTCAATTCGCTGGTTGCCTTAGTGATGGATTGTCGCCCCAGCTGCGCCGTCGTAAATCATCCATATCTCAGTCCCTTCCACGGCTGTAACTTAACGTATTTGCTTTGACAGCTGTAATCGTGGCGAGTTTGAATAATCATTTGCTTCCTTACTAGGTAATGAGGGAATGATGGCTATTCTATAATTCAAAATTCAAGAAGCAGTTTTATGTACACGTAACCTTATCCATGAGAGCGGGTGAGAATGACAGAACGAGATTGTGAGGAGAGTAGAAAGACATGAGCATGGCGCTAATGAGAAGAAAGGAGGGAACAAGAGAATGATATATAAATATCGATATAAATAGAAGGTTTAAGACTCACCGTGTTTGGCCTGAGCCTCGTGGAGTACATGTAGATAGATAGACAGAGAGGGAGAGAGAGAGCGAGAGAGAAAGAGAGAGAATGACGCCTTACCATGCCTAGCCTGAGCCTCGTGGAGTCTGCGACTGCTGTCCCGGATCAGCGTGATGTTGACGATGATGGTGAACACGAGGACGACACTCAGCGCACTCTGGCGACAAAAAAATCAAACAAGGTTGAAATGCAGACTTTATCGTATAGATTATATTTGAGATTCTTATAAAATGTTAATGGTTACAGCATTAATCGAGTGCATTTCCATATACGTGAATCTATGATATTTGAATATTGGGCTTGAGCGATTACATAGGCCTACATGTTTTCTTTAAAATATTGTTTTTGGTGATAATCAAATAAGGTTCAGTAATGGTAATTATCTAATAGACTCACAAAAATACCCTCAATATAAAAAATAGAAATAAATAAAAGGCCGCAGAGATCAAAAACACAAGCAGTTTTAAGTAAAACAGATCGGCAACACCACTCTGGTCTGTTAGTCGTTTTGTTGCAGCCTGCCTGGCAACAGCACAATATTCGGCACCTAACTTGATCAGTAAAGTAATCCGGGTAATTACACGGAATTCAGTGTGCTGCTGAGGTCCCTCGATTTGGAAGGCGGGAATCGCGATTTATATGTAATCGAGTTTGCCTCTTTCCGACTCTGCGCATAAATTCTTGACTGTATTTCATTTGGGCCCTTTTATTTTACTCATTAAAATAATGTTTACATACTTTACGTAAAATTGCATTTTAGAATTTTGGAATTATAGTTGTGCCAATGTTGAGTCAGCATATATAATTCAATTTTATTTCACAATACCAATGTGATGAACCATAAATGTCAATTGAGATGACACTATTCCAGTTATACTCCAGCGACAGCTCCGGCTTTTTATTTAATAAAAATCAAATATAAAGTCCACAGGTTCATGGTTTATTCTATGTTGATCAATTTTAACTTCATAAGGAAACGAATTTGTTTATTAAGATACCAGAAGTAGCAAAATATTTGAGATACAAAAAAACCTGACTAAAGTGCTCTTATTTACTACGCCATTTTCCGTCTTCTCCGAGAAACATTTTTTTTGTGTTGAGTTCTGTTAACCCTTAGAAGAGAATTAGTAGTTAGATGGTCCTAATTGGATTTTATTGGTCCGGTTGGTGTTGAAATGCCACGGAGGGATGTTTGATTGTTGACAAGGTAACAGGATGGATAAATGTGATGTTTATAAATAACAGTTTTTTTTTAGAGAAAAGCATTCTGGCTTAATAAAAAGGGGAATTTGATTCTTAATCCGAACAAAAAATCTATTAATTTCTACGCAAGTGTAATATAGGACGATGTTCATTATGTCTTGTTCAATGTACTTAAAAATATCTACATGCTTCAAAGCAAGACATTCTTGAAAAATATGAAAATAGTCGAAATGTATTTAAAGGAACCGGATATGCGAAGACATTCTAAAATTGAATTGGCGATGCCCCTCGCATTTCAAAGGCGTGAGGATAACCTTTCAATTAGAGTAATTTATACAACGCACCTTTTAAATCGTTCTTTAAGACTAAACATGCCTCAAAGGATGCTGATTCAAGGACCTTTTCGTAAACGTCACAAGAGGCGGAGGACAGGGAGGACAGGTCCACCTAAGCAAGATACCGGAACTTGAACTGAGATTACAGTGCCGAATTTCCATAGCAACAGCCAGGAAACTGCATCTAAGGAAAACGTCCCGGACATAGATGAGACGAACAAACGTGAAATTGTAATAAATCTTGTAATATTAAAATTCCAGACTATGTAATCTCGTCTTAATATCCAGGGATTAATACATTTTAAAGGGTATGATATTTTTTTTATACAATTACATCGAGTAAAGTACCGTCCACACTGCACTCGCTCGCTCGCTTTTACAAAAGCGAGCGAGCGAGTAAATTGATAAGTTTGGTCATGTTGATAGTGACCGTCCACACTGCGCTCGCTCGCTCGCTTTTGCAAAAGCGAGCGAGCGAGTTGATTGCTCTTTGACTTTACTTACTCGCTCGCTCGCTTTTTTTGACTAAGGTTACATAGGGGGATTCATAGAAATATTACATCTATAATATATCTTTATAAGTGTATCTATATATGTATATCTGATGTTTTGTCAACCAGAATGAATGCATCGTGTCATGTTATATAAACAATGAAATATTATCTCTAAAATGTTCTTTTAAAATATTCAATATTTCTTTTAAAACTATTTAAATATTTACAATATTTTACATTATCAAAGACCTTATTATGTTACCTAAATTAATACATGCATTGAAAAACCATAAATTTCATTGTATTACTGCAATGACGTCATCAAACTTATTCGTCACTTCGCAAAAAAAATATTAAATGCCAACAATATCTCAAAAACTAAAATAGATAGGATATTGAAACTTCCGCATTTTAAAGACATCATTAAACAATGTTCAAATTTGGTGTTAACTCAAAATCGTTAAAAATGCCTATTCGTCACTTCGCGAAAAAATGGACGATATGTTGTTATAAATGCAATCAATAAATAGAATTAAACATTAAATAAAATATTTTACCTAATTATTTTTTATTCTGCTTTATTTATTTTTCGACTGTGGCAAATGTGTGTATATAGTTGACGCAGCAATCGTCACAGATTTATTATTGCGTCATAGAACAAAGCCAAAAATGAATTCAAAGAATAATCGCTTTATTATTTAATTGCAAATGAATAGTGCCGATCTTATTTACTTTTAGGAATACATAATATATTTTCTAGACACCATTATACCATATATGCTCCTATTCGTTTATATTCGTTTATGTACATGACTATTCATGAGTGACACTAATCATTTTATATGTTCCTCCTTTTTTACATAGAAATTTGCAAATATATGTCTTCCGAAGCTCAATTAGATAATTATTGTGAGTTAAACCATTTTTTAAATGGTTAAAAATAGATCATAAAATGTTTAAGGTCCTCCAAACTCTCAGCGAGCGAGCGAGTGCAGTGTGCACGGTCATTTACTCGCTCGCTCGCTGGGATAATTTTACTCGCTCGCTCGCTTTTACAAAAGCGAGCGAGCGAGTGCAGTGTGGACGGCGCTTAACTGCTTTTCTTTGAATTCCTCACAGGGCCACGATCGTTTCATCTTTAAATCGACTCATATGTTGTGACCTCGATTTCAAAGTCAAAATGCAGAACTGATAAAGAAATGATATTTGATACACATACTTTATTCAATTTCGTGAAAATTTAATATACATGCAGTTACATTTGGTTTGATCGTAAATGAACCATTTGCTAATGTTAATAGTCATATGCAATGGATATTTGTAAAATTGTGTAACTATGACCAACCTTAAGAGACAAGTTGTCAGAAACAAGTTAATCAAAATGATATCAAAATAAAAACGTGATTCAAAATATACTATTATGCAACATTATGGCCTGGCTACACTGGCTATATTTTATTTATTGAAATACAAATCTTAAGCTAAAATAAATTCAATTCTAAATGGGTTTCGACGACATTTGTTAAAATATCAAACAAGCCAAAACAGGTTTTAAAACAATTGTTCGGGAAAAGATGCACCAAATGTAGAGAAAAGGGAAACAACGGAACCGAAACAACTCATGATCCAATACGGCCACAAACGAAGATGTCACATAATCGAAATCTTTATTTGTATCACCCCTGGACAAGGTCATTGGGTCACTAGTTCACCAATCCATCCCCTATCGGCAATGCCCAGAAACAACGAGCGGGATCAACTCACATGAAGCCCAGCGGACCGTTTTTACGTTAGCCCCTTGACCTGCGCAATCACTCAAAGACAGCGAATACAGAAATCCGATACATGATGTACCGACGGGTGGGGAGTGGAGCGATATAGGGCGGAAAAAAGCGGTAGGTTATATTCGGTTTTAAGCTTTGGTGATTGAGATCGATACCAAAACCTTATTCTGATAGACAGTTCGATAACAAGTTAGTGTTTTCGAATGTCAAGATACGGGAAAATCGACTTCATTACAAATTGTCAATTATTTCGCATCATTCATAAAGATCGAACTGAACCAATGTACCGGTTCATGATATTTACAAATTAGGTTCATCTCGTTACGTGGATAAAATCAAGATGTTTTGGTTAAAAGCCCAAGGATTCGGATTCATTTCTATCATTTGGATGTCATTTGTCCGACCCTGAAAAGCCTGATGTGTCTCCTTGCCAGAACAAAAACAAGGAATTCCAAAATATAAAGAAATGCCCAATCTCTTAAAGAGTTTGGACTGTTCATCTAAAGGCAGCCTTTTATTGCGAGCTTCAAGAAGCTTAAGAAAATAGTCGTGCTATGAATATGAATACTATAACCACAGTCATGATGTTGCTTAGATGTATTCATTGAAGGATGAGATATATGAATACAAATCAGTGCGAATAATGTTACATGTATATCTGAGTTACATGTATATCTGAGGACTTAGGGCCTGGCCACATTGGAAGCTTTTATCTGCCTTTTTTTCCTAACAAGCGATAAGCAAGCTTTTATGACGCTTTTAGTGGTCACATTGGAAGCTTTTCGGACTTAAACATTTTACAATAAAACCTTTATATTGAGGCATATAGATCAATATATTGAATGTGATGTTATAAAACAAGGTTTTTATTCGTGTAAACACGTTTGTTTAGACTTTACAATTCATCTCTTGTATTTTCTGCATTATACGCTTTCCATCATATCATTAAATTAAAAGCCATTGATTGCCATACATTGACTTTTCTGACTTTCTACTTCTATCGAAATTTAAAGAAAATAACCTATTCTTATGAGTCTTTTCGTTTCAAATGGTTATCGCGAATATGGTTCGGATAATAAAATTCAAACAAATTTAGCAATTTAAAAGTATGTATAGATATACCTCTTTTCAACTATCTTATCTATGAAATTAGAAATATCCATTTAATGGCTCTCTTTTTTTCCAAAATAATCTAAACTCTGCCGTGGTACTTCTTTACGGTTTGTCATAGAGAACATAGGTGTCCTGGAATATATATATTTAAAATTTATCCGTTTGATTTATTGACTGTTACATGTTCTTTATATGTTCCATCCAAAGGTACAACGACACTGTCTAAATATAATTTAATGCATTGCTTATGAGTTCTTATGAAAACGACAACACGTTTATTTTAACAAATATATTAACCAAGGTGTTATATCATAGTAGATATTCTAGGTCAAAAGCTAAATAACTAGAAAAATGAAATTAAGTTCTGAAAAGAGCCACGTGTTATAACTAAGGAGTCTATCGGCATTGAAACCTCTCGGAATTGAACATTATATCAGGTGCTATAGATCTACAACAAAATACACTTCACCATGGAATGCAAATTGACATAGTCTAGGCAGTTTATGTTGTACATATCACGATTGATATATATTATTAATTTCAAAAATGGTTGACAAAAAGGTAGGCAAAAGTCTAGCTCCCTGTGTTTTAGAATGCAAATTACCTTTAAAATTCACTCTTCTGCTAGCATCGGCCAGTGTTTAATTCGAAATTTCCCTTGCTTAAATGCCAAATAGTCTAACTGTGAATTTGCTCGAAAAGCTTCCAATGTGACCACTAAAAAGGCAAGTTACAGAAATAAGCTTTTTCGGAAAATGTTTAAGTCCAACAAAGAACATATAGCAAAACACAGCTTGTTAGGAAAAAAAGGCAGATAAAAGCTTCCAATGTGGCCAGGCCCTTATACACTTCAACTAGAAGTTCATTTTAATTCTTATTACTTATCTCTATTTTTCCGTTTGTTTTGACACTGATATTTACTTACTTTACAAACTTTGGATATGAAGCGTCTGCGACATAACTGTCTCAAAGTGACACCGTATCCATGGTTACTGAATCCATTTTGACCATATCCGTATCTACCGAACTCATTTGAGTATCCATACTGCTTATTATAGGATTGATAATGATGAGGATCCATATGATTCTGACTATGACTGTACTTCTGCATACAGGAATGTTGACAGGCGTGTCTGTTGCATTTGCCTGCAACTATGCAGTGTGGATCGGTTGCTAAGGTGGATGCCATCGAGCCTGGTTCCGTTGCCATGTTGCTAGTGTTATGGTCTTGACGAGAACCGAACCCCGGAGTCCATATACATGTATCTGCTACAACGTTGCCCTTGGACTTCCCCTTTTATAATGGTATTGGATGTTCGTTGATTTTGTGTACCGTTCGTTGACCCTCATTTCTGTTCTTCCTGAAAAATATAAATCAAACAAAACATTTTGTTTAAATCATTTTAATTGAATACATGGGTTTTATAATAAAGAAAATACATTATTAAGAGACGTTAGAAATACGATGCACCTGTATATATACGTAACCGACTGCTTACGGAAAGCTAAAAGGTAGTGTTGAGCGCTTTAATTCTACTCAACTAAAACAAACCTTACAAACTATCTCGTAAATATACATTAAACACTTTTATTAAACCCGGCACCACTTCATGCACCGAATTGTGTTGGAAAATTGGAGATATATTCTGCTCCAACAAAACATCAAGTTCGAGAATCATTTTTTCTCTGACAGCCTTAACGAGCTGTAATGCGAAAACTCATGAGCAAATTACCGTTTGACAAACGGCACTTGCACTTGCGTATCTATAACCCTGGCACAGCTCACGTATCAGCAATTGTTATAAATATCATCGAATTTGTTTAGAGTAATGGTGAGCAAATTAGATTGGATATCGCGTTATATCCGTTTCGTGATAACCCTACAAGGTGAACCGAGTATTTTCAGTTGATGTCACGTGTAGCCTTCACTTTATTTTGTTAAGGGTACTCGAGATGGGAGGGTGCGGGTTGCGGATGTAGAGGGTGGGGAGTAGAATTGCACTGTGATGCATACTATGAATGGTATGAACGTATTTAATGTGTTTTCCTGTTCAAACTCATCTTCGAGGCTTAATTATATGAACATTTAAGCACTGTTTTTTATATTCAATCTTTAAAAATATATTTAGTTTAATATAAACATGATGACACATGGCTTGTTTGATTTAACAGTGATATGGTTTAAAGATGACTCAAATCTATGAATAACGCACATTCATGATCCTGATTTGTCGATATTTACACATAAAAAATGTAAAAATTGATACTGTCACATTTAATTCATAGCAAAATACTTGTGTTTAAAATACACAAGGGAAAAACACAATGCTTTCATTCGATTAGGACCACTATGGTCCTGCTCCTATTTTGTCATGATGTTATTTTTGTCAATGGCCTTTGCTCTTTTGAAAGCTTCTCGGTCATTGTTTTGGTTCCACTTAGTAGTTGCTCCCTATTCACGAAATATATTGTCATAATAGCATACACAAGACTGTCCAAGGACAGTGTGCCACACCTTGCACAACTTTAGTTTACCCTTATAACTATGAAATGTTCAACCATGTTTATTCGGTATAGCCTTATAGCATATTTAACCGATTTTGTTAAAAGATATGTAAAAATGTCCACACCACTCCAAGTGCATACCTTTTTGTGTTTTCTATATGCAAAATGAAAAACGAAAACCGAGTTTTTACCGTAATTTTCAATGTATAGCCCGCCGGGTAAAGCACACAAAATACACAGGTGCGGTTAATACAACGGTGCAGGTTACTACGATTTCTCAAGCATAAACCACTCATTTTTGGATTTACATGTAAAATAATTGAAATTTTTTGCTTGATTCATCGACACAATAGCGATAATAGTATTTAATTTGAGCTGCTGTTATGTTTTTGTGGATTGTTTAAAGAAAGGATAAGAAATGGCAACATAAATAAGGCATTGGCATCGGGTAATGATGAAAAATACTGGATATTCATAAAAAGCCAAATTTAGTGTGAGAGTAATGAACAAGGTTTTGAAACCCTTCATAGGGTGCAGTTTAAACAACGATGCGGGTTATACATCGGTAATCACGCTTACATGTACAATCATTTTAAAACCAAATGAATGGACAGCATGTATATCCAAAATCGGATATATAAATTTTATTTCATCAATATTATGGTGTCTAAATCAACTCCTCTTTATCAATCGAATAACTATTATCGCTATTATTATGATTATGACGTAACAGTCGGCTATGCAGCACACTATCGAATACATTTGTTTTAATTTAATAAAGAAGGAAAGCCATGCAGTCATATACATTTGATTAAATGAATAGAATGGTGTGTAAATTTGTACATCATAATCGCATGTTCACCCATAGAGCGTTTAAATGGGAAAATAAAAGTAAGCATAACTTTGCTTATATAAGCAATATAAGCACGAGCTAGCAGTTTTTGGATACCCCAGAACATTGTTAACAATCATACCAAGTTTCATAAAAATCGGCCCACAACTCTAGGAGGAGTAGCATTTACAAGAAAAGTTAACGAACTAAACAAATAATAAAACAAATAAATATATATATGCATAAATCAATAACGGCAAACCGGTGGGACAATCCACGCCTTGCGTAGCAAGCCGTGGCTAATAAGGTGTCCCGGGTGCAACTATTTCCTGATTTAGAACAGTAACATGCACATAAGTCCAAATATTATCTATTTCTATTTTTCTTGCCCCAGGGACCATATATATATTAAGATAGAATGAACGGAAAAAAATATCACACATCGGTACAGTATAATATATTAAACAGTATAATATAACACAGTATAATATGTAGGGATTTTATAAATACTAACCCGATAGTATAGATACAATTTTGTAAAATGTTGTGGGAAATTTCTTAATATATATATCATGTGAAAACCACCGTGGTTTTCTGACGGGTGAACTGGAAACTGGAAAAGGAAAATTCTTGATGGTCATTAAATTTTTACAGCAGTCAGACGATTACAAATATAAGGGATGTTATCTTTTAAAACAATGGACTCTAAATTTTGCAATACCAAATGTCAAAATGTAAACCCTACTTTATCGTTAGGCTATATACCCTATATATGCTTCCCATGACATAATTCAGCGGGCAGTCCCTAGCCGTGATTGAGACGGACGAGGCAACGGTATTGGAGCTCACTATGATTGACAGTGCTAATTGATTGGCAGCAGCCGGGGCGCTAATTGGAATCGAGTGTGATTGATCACGGGCGAGAACACGGCGTGATTGCGCACGGTATGGACATTGCAATGAAAAACGGTTGTATCCGCTCCGGATATTGCAGGAGCAATATTAGGATTTGGGATTGAGGATATAATTGTTGCTATATGGTAATTGGCACTTCAGAAAATATAGCTAGAATAACTTGTCCCAGACAAATATTTTCATTCGAATACCAGTATATACATGTATATTATACATGTATGTCTCAACCCAACAGCATATACTAACATTCTCGGAAATACAATTCTTAATTGCATTGAGAATCCCTATCCAGCAATCAAAATGAGTAAGCAGGCAATATCGAATATATAATGATTAACACAAATCCATGAAAATCCCTATAAAACACACGTGCACCTCCGTCCCATAACAACAATCTCCGTCCCATAACAACAACAAGAAGGATTTGCGACGAACCATCGGCGACCCTTTGCGGTAATGAAGAGTTAGAGTCAATATATGGGACTCATTGACGGCCGCTTGATGGTCACTTGATGAGCTCCGTATTGGAATGCGATGGAGAGTTCTTCTGGCTTATGACCGCGGCTGGTTTTGACAGCCTTTTTTGACGAGTTATAAGCGAATAGGTGTTGGACAAAGTTTGAGTTTGAGTTTGAAAGTTGACATTTAGACCCTAGACGCTTGAGCCTAACACTTATGTATACTATACAACTTTAATCACAAAATAGAATCCGATAAAAACTTTGCCGATTGAAACATTTATTTTTGTTGCATAGATCATTCAAAATCAGTCCGCTAAACGAAAGGAGCAAAATATTAGGATTTCTTACAAACTTACTTTGATTCTCTGTTTAGGATAGTATCCTCCAGTAAAGTATAGGCTTTAGCATATACGAAATTCAGTTCCCATGAATTCCAAATGCAGAATTCCAAAATTATAATGAATCCTTAAATAAATATTCATTTTTATTCATAAACTACAGCAATAAGAACTTAATACCTCGTTGAAAACAGATCAAATTCACAAAGAATACTACTAAAAAAACAGAAAGTAAATACAAATTATGTCAGGCAGCCAAAGTACATTACAGATAAAAAGTTTGATCTGAACCAACAAACGAGCAAATATTACATCCAATCTGTTATATTTGCAGTGTCTACTCAAATGCACATATAGCATTAGTATAGGATGAAAAATGAGACTGTAAAAATAATAACAGTTGTCGAATGAATCACATCCATGTAAATCCAAACGTATCTTGTTTTAACATTTACTCGACGAAACATGTGATAATACAGATCCATAATACAACCTTAACTAATTCATTGTATTAGCTAAGTTTCCATACGCGTTACTTCTGTTAAACTTATGTGATTGCCTGTATCCTCATATATCCTTTGGAATTCATATCAAATTATTTCCATATACTTACCGTATTACGGATTTTTTATTTGACAAATCTTATTCCAAAAGCTCCCTTTTGAGTGAGTTCAACACTATGATAATTCAATGTTATAATCTATCCAAAACTTTATTATCACTCGCCCATCGAGGCTCCGTTATTCTATAGCGATAACCGAGTTTAGTCGCAGAGTACAGAAAATGAACAAACCATACGACTCCCAGATAAGTATGTGTTTCCATCCATTTTTATTCATTTTGTTTATCAAAACTCATATCTGATCCCAATTTGGAATGTGTCGCATTGCATCATGCCATAATTGTCACGGGCTATCAAGTTGCATTTCTGGCACAACAATGCAAGCCCTTTCAGTCTCCTCATTGCGTTTAACGCAAATGAGCTCGAGTGATCTCCACTTGAAATGAGTCTATGAGTATGCAATGGAGTAATTTGTTTGGTGGATATCGTTGATAAACGCCAAATGAATAAACATGAGGTGCTGTGATGCTCTTTGATCAATCCAACTCTATGAATAAAGTGTTTTTTTTAATGAAGAGATGCGTTCAGAAACATGTCCAATTGAAGGAATATTTCTCGAAAAATACTAATAATATGAATTAAAATTGGTAAATAATTCAAAGACTTTAAGTAACGCTTTCAGACTCGATATCGATTATTTACATACCTGAAAATTAATAAACACTACAAATATCTATTCGTTGTCATCAAACTAAGATATTTTCCCCAGATGGAACTCTTTTACATTCAGTTTTTATAATCAAATTAATAATTTATCCTTGTTCAGATACGAATGCAATATATAAATGTTGCATCTTCATCATTGAATTGGCGGGACTGAGCCATTAGATAAGTGATGCGGGATATTTAGGGGACCATTATGAGCAAATATGAAAAGCTGCATTTCGGTATACCTTATTTTATAACGAAACTGTTACAGTAATTATTCCTAGACTTAGTATCCTTATGTTTTTGTAAGAGTACGACTCACTCATTTTACATTATCATCTTCTAGAGGTTTTACTGTATCCATACTAGTATATTAAAAATTACCCTACATTAAATGTCGTTATATTGAACTTTGCATCTCGCTTATCATCACACAAAACATGTAACACTCGACATATCACTAACCTTTGGTATCTTGTCATATTCTTGCTTCCAACCTCATATCAAGTTGGTGGACAGCAATGGTGTTAACTTGTGTAATCCCTATGCTAATTTTGTTGGTATCAGTATCTTATCTCATGCATTGAAATAATATGAAGGGAAATGGATGTGTGGGGATGGTGAGTTTGTACCGTCCGGTATTTAAGTCGCACTTTGCCCACAAACTACTTCATGAATATGAAACCCGAACCATGTCGTCCAGTGATGATATCAAATAACAAGGATGTTTTCACTGTATCCATTTGCATGTTTATCAGCCACTTGACCATGTTGACCAGCTCTTAACGTGATAATAACCAACACTCACCAACCACTAACCGGTCCTTCTCTCGCCATCCTATTCAACCCATAGTGTCCACTTTGTTTGCCTCGGCTTGTATCATGGATGACCATCGGTCATGTTGCACAATGTGTTGCAACGCGCGATAATGTCATTGGGTTTTCGTTTATAAAGTTATCCTTGACTTTGATTTATACTTCTGGATTGAACAAATTTAAAATATTACCAAAAAGTAAATGCATACTCTCCTCCCTCCCACATTCGTCGGATACCATAGTTTATGTTGAAAATAAGAAATAGTCAGTGTGTAACAAGAGTGGATTCTGTTAGGAGAAGGTCCAATTTCAAATAGCTACACAAACTGCTTCTATAATCATTAATTAGGTATAACCAAAACAAAAACTGTTATAATTGGACATGATATATGCAACATGAAATGAACGAAGACCTAGAGATTCTATTCTTAATGAATCGTATCAATTATAGACAGATCTGCTCCGTTTTTGCCTTGCATTGAAACGCATCTTTCGCAATATAAGATGTTTCTATTTCCCTTTATAGCCTATTTATCGGTGTCCTGTAGCAACGAGTACATTTTAACGGCACCAATTACAGCTGCAAAAGAGCGGCGTCCGAAGGGAAAATTCTCGCCAAAGAGGATTAAAAAGAACGTGATTAGGCCTCATATATCTCGCGGGTTTTCTCGCAGGGCTAGGTTTCTTTTACAATACAGTTTGTCATATTAGATTAGCTTCTTTGTGAATCGAACCTCGGTTGGTACAAATAAGACATTTAGGAGTTTTGGGAAGTTTGTCTGGAGCTCTTCTTTTGCCAGCCGAATCGTAAAACGATCCGCTTAATTTTTTTTCGATTTGCAGATACCAAGGGTAATGAACTTTGGGACAAATATAGTATCTTGTATCATACAAATATAGATTCACCAAGAAAATGAAGCTAAGGCAAGAATGTTCACATTATAAACATATATTCCGGACGTGACAGCTTGATTAAATTTGAGAGTTTTTTATCAATCTCAACTGTTAGCTATCGCAACACACATGAGAAAACATAATAAAACAATGTATTTGATTAAAAATATAAACGACATGTTAAAGTCCGACTTCGATTTGAGCAACAGCAAAGACAGTTTCTACGCAAACAGGGAAGAAAATGTTGTTGACGAAGCAAAGCCTGTTTTGCAATATTCACCATTGTCAAAAATAAGGACATTTATTTGCAAAGTCAACTCCATGGCTGATGAGTGCATTAGAGCAAACAATAAAGTTAAAAGCCTCTGCCATATGAGAAGTCTACTATATGCGAATGCCGCGCAAAAAACTGAAAACCTGACGGAAATGGCCCCGAGAAAAAATATGACAATCCCAGTGATAAAACGGCTTTAGGGCAAATGCTTTTGCAGGGTCTTCGAGACTGGGAGACAAAAATCTTGGAGACACTGATATATCTGTCGCTAGGACAAAGCAGTTGAGATGCTTGAGGTGATATTGGCCTACAGACAACGTAACTTGATCTCTTGGAATAGGAGGGTTCAAGAGGGGAAGTCCGGCAAAATCAAATCTGTGATTTTAACCTTTTAAACCTTGTTTTAACTTGAAATTTATCATCAAATCCGTTCAACTTTGAAAGCGGAACTTCAATTGTTACCGTTTGAAGACGAGAACATAAGGAGACGTTTAAAGACCACACGCAATATAATACCTGGATGGATCAATCTTAATTTTCTAATGCTTTTCCAAATTATAAACATGTTATTTGTTTTCCAAACTAAAATCGAATTTCTAAAAGTGGGTGGCCAGTAGATTTAATCAATACCCTTCCATAAAACACATTAGCTTATGTACTTAGACCTGTCGGACAGTTAATGAACCACCCTAAAACGCGACAAAGTGAACCACTTTTTATTCTTCATAGAAATAGCACGACAAGTATATTTATTCACACCAAAACATGAATTATGGTCAATTTTATCAAGCATGGCCATAATTTATATTTAAGTGTTACCAATACTTGTAGTATTATTTCTATGAAAATTAAAAAGTGGTTCAAACATAGGCATCAGAGATGCAAAGCCCCCAGCCTCTGCAAAACATTCTGTATCACGAATACTTGTCGATTAATAGAAGCAGGTCAAAAGAAATATC
>LQRL01177938.1:6512-23175 GCA_001703475.1 Hydroides elegans | reverse complement strand
GGCGCCTGGTACATTTGGAATGGGCTTACATCTGACCATCCTGCATTTACGAATTGTTGAAGTTCACGGGGGATCCAAGGTCACTGACCTTCTAGTTTTATTTTAGAATATGTGTGCGTTGACTAGAAATGAAACTTTATATTTATGCAAAACATTTTACATCTCACTTGAAGTAATACTTATTAAATATAAAAAGAAAATTTGGAAAATTATTACTAAAAAGGATTCAATGTTCATTTTATCTTTGAAGCATATTATTTTTGAAGCATACAATATATGTACGGACTAAGTAAACTTAATAGGATATACATGTATATCATATCCACATTTTCAAAGCAACAACTATTGTGTCCATTTTAGCATGGAAAACCCTTTCTATTGATACGTATTTAAGTATTTGTCCATATAGTTGATGGCATAGAGCACGGATCCGATACCAGGACTGCTGGCTAAGTAGACAGCTGCCCTATCCTCGTATTCCTGTACGTCGTTCTGGATTCCTGGATTTGAATAGGAAAAGATGCAATTAAATATGTTTAATAAATTACTAAGTCATGCGTATATTATTGGATCTTAGAACGAGCTTGCTCTAGAGCTTTGAACTATTCAAATAGGCTTTTCGCACCTAGAAGCACGATATACAAAATGATTAATTCATCGTCGCTTTTTGTGAAAAAAAATACGAATTGGAAATGCGTGAACTTTGAATATGTTTTACGTGGAATATGATCAAACTTTATCCTTACTTTCCCTAGCTGATTTATCTTGATTTATATTTATAGCCTTATATTTTTGATAATATATTTGATAAACATAGTTTTAAAATCAACCTGTTCCCATGCAAATGCCATCCACGGTACCATCCTCTTTAATTACATTTGTCAGTCCCTCCCATGCGCTCAAAATGGCCTTATGCAGTTCAGGAGTTCGAGGCAACCAGCCGGCCAGAACACCCCTTGTGAAGGCGTATAACGTCATACTGGTCACCGAGGTCTCCACGTAGGTTGAGTTGTCATTTACAACCTAGGTAGTATAATAGTATTGTATCGAATTCGCGAAATAATAACAAAATTAGGTGTCACTTAAAGAGTCTATGAGAATAAGTATAGAAAATGCCAATGTGATGGTGGTGGTTCAGACAACTTTAACTCTGATACATTAGATAAGGCAAATAAATTGAAATGTAATTAGTGCAAAGGGGTATTTTATGTCAGTGAGAAAACTATAATGTACTGAATAGAAGTTGCAAAATATATTTTAGTCACAGACAATTTTGAGTTTCATGCATTTTCTTCTTGGAAGGTAATAAAAAAAAAATGTATATAAAATTACATTTACTATGATAAATTATGTGAAACTGATATTAGATAACACAACTGTTGTCCTCACCTGGTGCCACAATCCCTTTGCACTTTGTGCTTGTATCATCGCGGCGGCATGTCTTTTGAAATTATCCTGCACTTGGGTCTTCAAGGGCGAAATATGCATATCTTGCACATTATCCATGGCTTTTAGAACTTCAATATATGCCATCATGTTCCAACCGTTGCCTCTGCCCCATTTGCAACACGAATGCTCCGACGCTTCATAGTTGTAACCGTGGTACGCCAGACCATCCTTTGGATCAACGAGGTATTTGCTGTACTGAATCGATAGCTTTGCGACAATTTCCGCGAGCGGTTTGTTATCCCAAGCGATGGATAAGCGCGCCAAAAGTGTCAGGCCCATGAAGTGATCGTCTGACCAAACGAAGGATGCCTTTTTGGCTTGTGTATTCCAGTTACCCTTGTCGTATCGCGAGAATGTGCCATCCGGTAGTTTTTCAGGCCAGCCGAGAACATAATCAGTCGCTGTTATGTTGAGTAAGGTCCAATACGCTGTTTTATTGACCGGTCCAGTGAACGTGTGTGGGTCCGTGAGTCGTCTAAGATAATTAATGGGAAACAACCCGACTACATCTCCAACCGCATCTGCATTCGGGAAATATTTATGGTTTATAATCGAATAAGGAACGCTATTGGTATCACTTAGTTTGGCATCCAACCATGAGTTTAGTATTACGGTGTAGTTTGTATGGAACCGCTCGTCTGTCATATACAGGGCGTCGAATATCACCGCACAGCCGTATTCATAGTTGAAGAATAAGTCACGAGTCGAGTAGATTTTCTCTGCGACTCTTCTGAAAATATTACATAAGAGTATATTGTGGTTGCTAAATAAACCTATAACTATATTTAAGCATGATTGGACAACAACAAGAATGAACATGCATGTAGCATTGTATATGAACCCAAAGATGGATAATAATTTATATTTCAACGCGATATGCATGTCTTGTATTTCTATAGGTTTAGACTATATAAATATACTTTTTAACAGTAATTATTATTTGCGCGTTGATGCCATTTATATTTCAACGCGATATGCATGTCTTGTATTTCTATAGGTTTAGACTATATAAATATACTTTTTAACAGTAATTATTATTTGCGCGTTGATGCCATGTCTATCTACACCTTGTTTTGAATTAAAGTTATTTTTTTGGGACGTTTTTAAAATGATTTTTTGTCGGTATTATTTCACCGAAAATGTTGGCATCAGGTTCGATTCAGGTTCTTATCGAAGAGAAGCATCCTTGCCTCAGACAATCATCAACCGATCGGTTATGTCGATGCCACGACGTATTCAGAAAATGTTTGCTGTAGGAGGTAGATACACTCGATATTAACCGTGTGAAATGTTTATGTGTGGTTTTAGCAATGGATTTTCGATACCAATAAAAGTTAAAGTACTGCTACGTTATTGTTATATTTCTAATTTACTTGTAAAATTGCATGGCTATTAATAGTGATTTAAATTACATTTCCCTGTAATTTCATGAGGTTCCATTTAGTAGAACCAGATATATGACCCTTTGAAGTCATAATATACTTTCTTGTTTGGGTGAGTATAGGATGGGTCATGTGATGGGGAACAATGACCATAAACTTTAGCGATAGAAACCATGTATCTAGAAAAATCTTATTCAATCATTAAAAAATTGCTAGATAGTATCAGAGTTTATCAGTATCTATATGCTATAAATCAACTGAACTACTTTTCACTTCAAATAAATACATTTCCTTCTGTTTCACCTTAAAACATGCAAATGCTTTCAAATATAACTGTGAGGTGCAATATTGATAAATATATACTTTGCTGAATTGATAACATATACTGCATACTTATCATACTTTCACAGTGCATTATACTAAGTGCATTAAACGTCTTACTTTGCCAGGTCGAGTGTCGATTTCGTAGCCTCAATAAGCCCTGCAGTAAAAATAAATAATGCGATATATAATACAGCTTTCATAGTGTTTTTGTACCACTAAGATGGTTTTCCTTTGCAAATATATCAAAAGGATTAAAATATATAACCAGTAATTAATTCGAATCATATACATCCATATATTACATTGAAGTAACTCATCGAAGTAGTAGGTTTAATCAGTGCTAAAATATATGTTTGTGTTAAGAAGGCGTTATTTTGAAGAGGGGTCATGTAAATGATGTACAGCTAAATAAGCACATATGTTCTCAAATATCAAGTGTATAATATTTTGTTTTAATCGTTAATTGTTTCCGAGCAAAAGCGCAATGCTTGTAATACCAAACTTGTTCTGTGTCTGAAACCCATTCAAGAATAACCGTACGGTAAAAACAATATGAATAAAACAATAATAATAATATATTCTATAATGCAATAATGCAAAAAAATGACATCAAATAAATGTCGATGAACTAAAATTGTTTGCACAACCATATCTATTCATTTGATATAAGAGCGAGAATGCAAATGTTTCTTATGTTTGCTTATGAGAAATATGTTGTAAAATTGTTGAATAGGTAGACTTTTTTATATTATCTTATTTGATTACTCTAACCATCTAATCAATTGCCGTGTTTATATTCTACAAACACCATCATGCATGCCATACAGCTGACGAAGTTTTTTTTCAAATATGCGGCAAGTTAAAACCCCTAGATAACTTCGTATCCCGAGTATCCAACCAGACATTTTATGTTCCCTGAAGACGGACGACCACCCAAGAAATGGTCTTTATAAATGCAACATGCCTTTGTGGAGGTTTGGAAAGGATTGGGTAACTTTTTAAAGTCAAACTAGTTTATTTTGCAGTTTGATCAATGTACCCTTGAACAATCGTTTTGTTGCGATTTTTTTCTTGGAACTGTTTTTTATAACACTACTATATACTTAAATGGTATTAAGTGTTTTATTTTGTTATCTCGTTTTCGGAAAATGTCATTTGCATATGCCCAAATATGAGTTGTTCTGTCTCATAAATACGGTTAACACTGTTTTCATAAGATAGTTTTCAGAGAAGTTGTTTTCTTGAAGATAGATAAGCTGAATCAGTAAATAAAATTTAACGTGATAGGTTGTTATCAACTATGGACAGTTTGAGAATGTGTATGTGCGTGTGAGGATATTTTGACTTGATATATTATTTGATATATTGATATATTATTGTGAAAATAAAAATAAGAGTTATACATGTCCCATGAATTCCTAAATCGATTAGTTGATACCGGTCGTGTTTCTTCTTAAAGAATGAGGTCGTTATTGAACCAAACCATATTAGGATTTTATACAAATAAGAATTGTTGGTTTTGCTTTTAACTTTCAAATCATCAGTGTTTATTTACACTTTCACTTGTTATGTTAAAGGTTTTCGACAAAAATGGTCATAATTTGGTTTCCCAATACTATTCACGCTTTTGGCGCCGTTTAAGGTCAATATAATTCAATATATTTTTAATTTATTTTTAAATTACTATACATTATATTTGAATAAAGTGTTTTAACTACCTGAAACAGCGAACTTGGTTCATACATTTCCAATGCCTACTTGGAAGCCCATCTCTCCCTCCTCATATCAGGGGTCAGGACGAAGAAATCGACAAAATATTCCCAAACATCAACGAAATGCCATTTACGATTGAAGTGTACAACAAAACAAAGCAATCGATAACAGAGCGTAAAGCATTTGGACAAGTCAATATACCTTCTGGCGTTCCGAAAATAGGTAATCTAGACGAGGAAAAGCTATGGATGATTGGTAGTGTGATTCTCAATCAAGGGGTGACTGATAGTGTGATTCTCAAACGTATTCGCTCAGCAAATGAACATCGTTCAAGGATAAACAAAATGGAGAACATCAACCAGTCAAAGGTAAGCCATCCGACGATAAACTCAAGGCATAGTATATAGGCATTTTATGGCATCATGCTATTCACCGATTGCAAAAAGAGCTTCCATATTATACATCGGGGTACACTGGTTAAGATTCTACGAACATGTGGTATACCAGATTGATTTGTGCGAGATGTAGAAGCAATATAAAAACAGTACGTTGAAACCAAAGCAAAAGTTCTGTTTCCATATAGTGATACTGAGTTGTTCGACATCCTTGCTTGAGTACTACAGGGTGATACTCTCACACCATACCTCTTCAGCATAGCGTTAGGTTTTGTCCTTGGAAAAACAACTATAATTGGAAATGAAAAAAAAATAACTAGGATTTCAGATACGACCTTAACAAAGAATTAGTTTGTGTCGATGATTTTGCGTTGATAAATGAACAGGCCAGACAAGCCCAAATGTTGCTTGATAGAGTTGAATCTGCGGCTGCGGCACTTGGGCTGATGTCAGACCTAAAGAAGACCAAAGTGATGACCTTCGACTGTCAGAGAAATATATATATAAACCATTTTCTAAGAAGTAAGTGATTTTACACATATGAGGTCCCGTGTTATCAGCTCTTGAACCGATATAGCAACAATGATAGGATTTGCATGAGTAGCACCTTCTTATATGAATACATTCTGGTGATCAACACCCTCTAGAAAGACCAATACACAGTCTCTTCGCTCAAAGGCGGATTCAGTACTCCTTTTTCAAACTACAACCACTATCAGCATTGCACAAATAACAAAATCGAGAAATTCAACATACTTAAGGTGGATTACCAAAAGGGTCATCCCGAAAATAAGTGTTTGCCCAAACTCTCTAATATATTCATAATGAGGTCATGAAATACGCTCGTAGCAAACTGTTGGTTTTGAGACAATTTAAATAACCCAGGATATGTGCGAATTGGTCTGTATACAATATTTGAAAAATGCCATCCTGCTAATTCAATAATCATTTCATATTGATAAAGATTATGTATACACCTTTTAAAAGATTAAATTAGAAATATAGATGATTAACGCTTGAATTTATATTCTAAATCAATAACCACAATTTGTATTTCTATTAAAATAGCTTTTGTTTGATTTTCGATAATTTCATTTTTAAGTGCAATATTATGATATAAATATTAAAGATTTTATCAAATACATATACATTCGTTTTCAGAATAAAACGAGTGTTATTTATAAATAATTTAATGGTTATATCTGGATAGAATATATGGGGAGTGGAATCGATGTCGAAAAATAATCGTTTCGAATAAAATTACTATATATAGAACATAAATTTCACTGTTTCCTATGAGCTGGCGAATTTTTGCTCGTTCAATTTTCGGGTGCATTCGAATCGTTTCCAATCCCTAGTATGATCATCCCAGATTTTATTCTTCTTTTTCTTCTTCTGTTGGATGCTCCGTTTTTCAACTTTATCCTAATGTATTTCGCCAAATGTCTCTATCTCTAGTTATGCTTTGGGCGTTTTTCTATGGTGTTAATATCTTTCCATTTGAGTTGTTTCTCGAGAATTGCTAGATATGTGTTCTTGGATTTTCCTCTCGTTTTCTTAACTGGTTTTAACGCTTCTTTTAGAGCTTTTGGGCTGATGAATTCTCAGGCAATATACACACATGTCCGAAAAATGATAACCTGCGTTTAGCAATTGTTGTTGACCAGGACCGCTATTCTCCGCTCATCCTTAAACTTATCCTTAAAGTAAGTAAGTTTCATCCTCAAACCTCACCCTTAAGTTTAAACCATATTCTCCGCTATCCTCATCCTTAAGTTTCATCCTTATCCTCAAACTTAAGTTTAGAATCCAACTATTTTGAAAACTGTTACTACGATGGAATTTTATGAATGAAAATATAATTTCCATAGGTGTCCAGAAAATTTCATCCAAGATTCCAAGATTACAAAGAAACATTAAAAAAATATCTTATTTTATTACGAAATTATTAGAAAAGATAATGGAAAGTTACATAAAACATTTATTTATTTACAGAGTGATTAATTGTCGAATATTCAAAGTTAAACTATTTTATGAAAAGAATATTGACCTTCGCATAAAATGTCGCAATTTGATTTTTAAGTATTTCTGTTTCTGTTTATGTACAACCCAAAATCCCATTAGGGCATTATCGGGTAAACAAGACGTAATTTACTCAGAAAGTCCATATATTATATATAATTTCACGTCCCGGTTGTCGAAAAAGGATTAAACTAGTGTTAAAGGCATTTTATACCATAAAGTTACTTCTTGAGGACCTCTGGAGCTACCTTAAAAAATCTCAAGGTCACCCTTGAAATTTGAGGATAAGAGTAAGGGTGAGGGTAGCGGAGAATAACGTCACCCTTAAAAGTTATTCTCAATCTCAAATTTAAGGAAAAGTTTGAGGATAAGGGTAGCGGAGAATAGGGGTCCAGGGTTTGGTTCCTGTTATTTCATACAGTTTCTGATTCGATGGCCAGTTTATCTTGTCTTCGATGTATCTGAAACCAAAGATCCTTCGTAGTAGCTGTCTTTGGAAGACGTCTATTTAGTTTTCTTGTTTTTGCGAAAGACCCCAGATCTCCGCGTTGGACAGGAATGTGCTTTCTACGAGTGCTCTGAAGACTTGTATTTTACACTCTTTTTATGTTTTCTGGTTTTGTAGGATAGATTTGAGGTCGCAGATGGCTTTGTTTGCTAGAGTTTTTATGTATTTGATGTCTTCTTCTGTTCCTAGTTTGCTTCCTCCCAGTTTACGTTCCTTCCAGTCCTGTTCTGAATTCCTGGACAATTTCTATTTCTCTGATTTAATTGATCAAATTTATTTGAAAACACCACAAGGTAAAATATAGGGTTTCAGTCTGCCGTTGATAAACAAAACAAATGGCGGATTTTCGTGTTCAAATATTTTGACGAAACAAGGACATTTACGGTCGTTTTAAAATGCAGGTAGAATCTCCAATGATGCTTCATAGTCATGCCACTAATTTCATGGCGTCGGAATATCAAGGGGACGCGATGCAATATAGAAGCCAACCCTACCAAGTTACGGTGGAGGGTGCAGGCGGAAACTTGTTCTTAGATGAAGACTCGGTTCCAAAAACATATCAGCCCAGTCCCATATCAGCATCAGCTATCAATTATGGGTTTACTGGAGATATATTCGTTACACCCGATAAAGGGAACAACAATGTAGTTGAGAAGTCGACTGGTCTTAATGCGAGAAGAACTGTGACATTTAATGACAATATAAATGTTCAATTAATGTCACCGGAAAACTCAGTGTGTATTGTGAACTCAAGTGCTGATACATTTAATAGCAGTGATAGTAATTCTGCCTCTGGGCGTTTGAACCGAGTGCAGATGCAGGGCGATCGGAATGACATATCAGACAGTGTCGAATCTAGTGTGGAGACAATTGATATTGTGGCAAATGATAAAGGAATACCGTGCCTTGGCACACTAGATCATACAGAGAGCGAACTTGCAAGACCGGAATTCAGTTCCATGATTTCTCTGACAAAGCAAAGAATTCGTACTGAAAACGCGAATGTAGATGTTGCGAATGCGGTACGCGATAAACTTAATATACCAAAAACAAAAACCAAGGTTGAAGAGCGTGCATATAGCCACCTTAATCGAGATGATCAGCAATTTCGACAACTTCAGAGTACTGACGTAACAGAGGATGCCGTACTTAGAACTGAACAAGTGCTTAGTTCAAGGGTACAGCGTGCCCCGAAGTCAGACAAGACATATAAGCGTGATCCTGATATAATGGAGTTTTTCAAAGATGGATATCAGAAAGAGACAGGAAGTTATAATGTTGATGTATTTACCAAGCAGCATAATGATTTAGAAACTTCAGCATCTGTCAATGCTTTTGATATATATCGGTCTGTGCGTTCGTGGGAGGGATGGTAAAACTTTGAAGAAATTGTATCAAATTTTTATTAAATGAAATTGTGTAAACTGAATTGAGTATTATACATATTTTTTTTGAGTCAAACATTATTTGAAAACGACGATTAATCAACACATAGATAGTCTTATTTCTTACGAAGCTTTAGTGTGTATATTATAATCTCTCAAGAAGAACGTAGTTAGGTTAAAATGTTTCATAAATGCAGCGTTTGACATTAACCCGAAATCAATGGTCGCGCTCGTGCGACTAACTCTAAAAAGTTAGTCGCGCGACCGAAAAGTTAGTCGCGTAAAACAATATTAAGCCCTTATTTCCTAGATAAGTCTAAACATATGTTATATGTATACATACATTAATATACATCTTCAGGCTACCGGGTTTTGGTTCGAGCGCCCGGGTTTTTTCAGGGAGGGGGGCCCAAAGGGCCCCGCAAAAAAAATGAAATTTGTGAACAATGTGCACGTATTCGTAGGGAAATTTGCGTTTCGAAGCAGCAAAACTTTCTGAAAGCCACGTACATTTTAATCTGATACCCTTCTTTTGCCTTAATTGCAACAAAATTATCAGATAACACCTTAAGAGGGATGCTCCAGAATATAGTAAATTTCAAAGGGCCGGTGGTTTTAAAAAATCCCAAATAACCCGGAAGTAAAACTACGGGCCCGAAAAACGCGTCGGGCTGGCATTTTTGGAAAGTCTACCGGCCCGAGCTAAAAACTGCCGGCCCGGGCCGTTAGACCAGTGGTTCTACTATTCTCTGGCGCTCCTTAGTCGTCGCACGGGCGCAAATGCGACCATCGTTTCGTCCATGCAAGTGTCGCTTAAGACGACATGCGCTTAGTCGAATATCATGATGATTAAATCATTTCTTTTTATATTTATAAAAGATTTACATGTTGTTTAAAAGTTAATTATAGATCGCAAATGTGATTTTGCCCACGCCAGTGTCGTTTTGTATGACGGTTGCGCTAAGGGTATCCCTACCATACATCAAACATCCAACCTTACAATCCTCAGACCTCTTACCGGGTCTTTTGTG
Source organism: Hydroides elegans (assembly GCA_001703475.1). Classification (NCBI taxonomy): domain Eukaryota; kingdom Metazoa; phylum Annelida; class Polychaeta; order Sabellida; family Serpulidae; genus Hydroides; species Hydroides elegans. The sequence goes on along the minus strand of LQRL01177938.1, from coordinate 12,966 downwards.
GGTCATTTGTATACCAAGTGTCGTAATTATGATAGAGGAGTTTTATCCAATGCTAGGAAAATACTTCAACCGAATATAGCCGTTTACGTACCAAACGACACTCACAAAAACTGAACGAAACATGCACTTTTTTTACTATTGATTACTATTGCCTTTGAACATATAAGCGAGCGCCGAAGGCGCAATCAAAAAATAATGCATTTAATCACAATATAAGTTTCAATGTCAGGCAAAAAGTTAGTCGCGGAGTGCGCGACTAACTCTAAAAAGTTAGTCGCGCGGCCCAAAAGTTAGTCGCATTTGCGACCGTGCGACCGCTAATGTCAAACGCTGTAAATGTATTCATTTCGTGCAAGTGTAACTGTCAATATATTAGTACAGCTAATCTAACACCTTATTTTCTTGGTATGTTCAGAACAACATATTAAATGTGAGATTAACATTAGTTTGCAATTGATATGAGGCAAAATATTTTTGATTTATTGTATAATTTGTCAATTTCATGGCTAATTCAATCAAATAAATTATGAATATACCATGTTTTTGTCTTATAATTTGTGACACAATATCTGTAAAATTTATAAGATCAGTTTGAGTAACATTGTTTTAGTAGTTTGCATTAACTAACGGGGAAATGATAATTATTCAGTCTTGTTAATAATTGGCTTATTTTTTATTAAAGTAAAGAAAACGTTTTTTTTTAAAATCATGGGAACCGACTGTCCAAATGTGAGACATCAGGCTAGTAAGTTTCCTGAATTCACGTTCCTATCAATGAAAAATTGTGTTTTTTTTTTCTTGAAACGTGAAAATAATGTATTATTGTGAATTTGTGATTTGAAAGTTCAAAGTTGTGTGTAACTGCATGTATCTAATAAAATGTTTTATGCTATTATAAACATAAATATTTGATACTATATGAAATAACAAATAAATGATTATCATTTTTATCCTGTTTAAGTTTTTATTTTGTTCACAACTTATCCAACATATTATTTATGTATTTAACTATTATGTATGAAAGGATTTCATCATCTAGACATTCATATATTGGCAAAGCCAGAAAAACATGATAAAATGCATTTAAGTGTCCAAAATCGATTGATTCGCAAAACAAATATTCACAATGTGATTTGCTTCAAAAGTTTCATTTTTATATTGCTAATCAATCGAATTACGGTATTATATTCTACTTATTAGCAGATTAGATTTGAAAATCAGTAAATTTCGCAAGCAGTGATTTAAACATGAAAAACAAATATATATAAGTAGCGATTTAAAAACTGTAAAATACTGAACTGATCAGATGGCCCATAATATTGAGATGTCGGTTTGACGCTTCTTTTAGGTATGTCACTTTAGAATAGATGTTCTTAAACTTGAAATGCATATGAATACATGTTTAAGTGAATTTAGTGTATTAGTGTTGTAAAACAGAACCAAAAAACAAAGCAGTCCCAACTGGAACCTATTGAATCTTCAAAAACGCCTTAAATGAGAATTTGTAAAGTTAAGTACTGTTACAAACTGTCTCTGAACAGAGTATCATATAGAAATCAATGACTATTTAATTATTAAAATATAAGTGTTGATATGAAATTGTTGATAATCTTGACCATATCAATTTGACTTGAAGAAGCAGACATGGCCAGAAAAAAAGGTGTGATATCTACTAAAATACAAAACTCCTTCAATCGTTGAAGGGTGATGGTGGTACATGTAGTATACGTTTCACGGATACATTTATACTTCCTTTTAAGAAGCAACCAATAAACTGTATATTAATGGTTGTCGGTTTAAATAAACGACGTTTTAAGAACAGCTTAAAAGTTTATTCAGAAACACATTATGCTTACACTGTAAAAGTATAGTGCTTGTTAGTCATTTTCTGTAAATGTAAAAACTCGAATATCACATTCATTCAACAACCACAATACTACACTAAAATGTATTGGATTGTGTTATTAAAGTACGTTAATAAATCAGTTACTACCAAATCTATATGTGAAATGAAACCATTAAATTAAAGTTCTATAAGCGAGTGCAAAACAGAACAATTATCACAGACAACAAAGATACGTATAAACAACAATAAATAATGCAATTATCCTTACATTTGGACTGACTAAAATGACGCGAATTCTTGTAAATCATTATATAAAAACAACATTTCTCAATCTTTTGAGTCTATATACATAAACCTGAAATGAAAAATTAAATATGCACCATAGATAACAAGATTGAATATTTTTATTGTAATTTTGATGTACGGAAGCCCTAGGTATTTACTGTACATATCCAAATGATACATGTATTTCTATTAATTTTTTTGCCCATGATAGTGTTTTACAAACTTATTATTGTTTCGCTTTTGTTCAAAACTTTGTTATCGTTTTTTATTTTATTCGATGCACAACTATAATGAGGTATCCAGTTTCATGTTCCAGGCAAAATTATTCCAAATATGTATTTGTAAAATAGGGTTTAAACCTGAGCTTCATTATTCTTATATTCATTATTATTTGGAGCGTAATGAGATCAAAAATGGACGGAACAAAAGTACATTTCCATAAAATGTAAATACGGTGAAAATTTTTAACAATTTCACTTATGTCCTTAGAATTCAAAGTACTTGTTTCAGATCGAATCACCATTATCACCACATGGGAACCATTTATAGTAATCTCCTCAAATGATATATTCAATAATAAACACTAAAACAATCTAAAAGAATCTCTACTAACTGAAAGCACATACATGACAAACTCATATACATAACACATGTAAATTACTATATTTGCCGTTAACATCACTTCAAAGAGTTATGAATATGCATATTATTTTGAATAAGTCAAAATAAATTACATTTGAAATTTTTATAATCATGCGAAAAAAAAAACATATATTACACACAGGCATCTTTATAGATTTGTTATCAATTTAAAATTGCGAAATGTTACATGACGAAAAGTTATTCTAGCTTTGAGGCCCGACAAAAAATCAAGTTCAATCCAATAATGTGACCACGATTTTCCTGTAAAAAACATCAACACATCGGTGTTTGAACCATGTACTTAAACATGATAAAATAACTAATTATGTCATTGCAGGGTAGAAACGTGAAAACAGCAGAGCTTATCTATACGAAAATATTGCAAACCATGCAGAAAGACAACCCTGTTTATATGCAGTCATTCGTTAAAATCTCAATCACATTTTGTCGGCTATCGCCCCACGGGTATCGTTCGGTTCGCAGGACTCCAAGCGGGTCTCGGGTTGTCCGTCTCTTCTAATTCACGCTGTTTCATAGTCTTGTGCATCTTGCGCTGATCCTTTTCCTACAATAAGAAGAGTATACATTATATTAATAATAATGAAATGATGTATACTACAAGTATTAGGTTTGTTTTCAAGTGTAGGACATATTGACTGGCCTTGATTCTATGTATCTTATTTATTAATGGTGTCATCGTATATGCCACAGATATTGGCGTTTTAAGTCACGTTACCAATGTTATCAATGAATAGAGTCCGTCCATGATTTCCAAGGGCGATTTTCTGGACGTTTTCGAACCGAATTCGAGGATTCATATAAGACATGTCGGAAAAATTTCTAGGATTTCCATGACAAGACATTGAATACATGTTTCATGTAACTGTTTAGTTCGGGTTTATATAGGGACATACCCGACTTGATTACTATAACAACTGCGCTACGTACGAAACTGTTAATGAATGAATCACGTACCTTTTTGGACATCCACCGATCGTACTTCCGCCTTGCTTCCTCTTCGCGCTCAGCCTTCTGTCGCCGTTCCTCTCGTTCCTTTTGCGCTTCTTCCTTGCGCTTTTTGCGCGCTTCCTCCTCTAGTTGGGCCTTCTTTTTGCGCTCCCTGGTGGTGGAAAAAGAGAAACATGTACATAAACATAACTTGATTTATTTGATGAGAGAATGTATTCTAAGAAAAAGGTTGGGTTAAATGCAATGATATATTTTTTATTAAGCTAACACGGCCGACAGTCTGTTACCAAAGTATTGTTATATTTTTTTCTGCATTCGGATACAAATTTGAATATGAATGCTACACGGATAATATGTTTATCAAATTAAATTGTCAAGGTTCATGTAATAGTTAAGAAAATATACATATCAAACAATAACAAGATAAGTAAATAGATATAAACCGACCATGCGCGTTTTGCGGATTCCGAGTCTTGTTCCTTGAGTTCCTTGGCCCGCTGTTCCTCCTCGCGTTTCTTTTGTTCCTCTCGTCTCTTCTTGCGTTCCTGCTCTTTGATGTACACGTCTTTGTTCTCCTTCCAGAACCGATAGTTCTGTGGAGGAAACGAAAGTGATGCATTTCAAATCTTAGTGGAAACACGTTTCATTGTGTTAGTATTGTTTATAAATGAAACCCTCCATTAATGCAGTTACCAGTAACGGTCTGAGGTTTCACTTCAGAATTAGAGCTTTTTCCACCCTTAGGCATTTGTTTGTTGGTAATTCAAAAATATTGTTTTGCTTGCAAGAATTATCTAACGTTTGTTTTCTATATATATATTTATGAACTTATAAAATAGTGTAATATTTGGGATGCGAAGTTTTTATGTGCCTCTTGATGAGGGGTCGTGCAATGTATCAGATCTTAATGGCAGGATAGTTATACCTTTGCAGCTTCCTTTTGCTTGTCGTGCTTTTCCCGCTCCTTCTCAATCTCTTTTGTTTCTTCGCGTCGCTTTTGTTTGATTTTCTCCGGATCTTTTTCTTTCTTAGCTTCAAGCCAGGCGTTGTAAGAAGCCATCGCCTCCAGCTTCTTGTCCATCTTTTCCTGTAAAAAAAATGTAAAATTAGATAATGTAATAATATATATTTTCTTAATAGTCAACAAGATGAAGTTTTCCCTGAATTCGTTGATTTCATAGTGAATATCCTGTTGACAATTCATTTTTTTTTATATAATTACACTTTTGTTTAAACTTCTTTGTCTTTGTACATTGTATTTGTGAAAAAAAAAAAGAATCCTTTAGAAACAAATCAAGTAATCAAAAATCAACCATAAAAAACGGACTACCACTTCGTTTTTCAGCCTTTAGTGAATACAATTTACATAAATCATCAAACTAATTCAAAACTTACCTTCTCTTCCTTTTCCTTTTTCTCCTTTTCTATCCTGGCCTTTTCTGCTTTCGCTTCATTAGCCTTCTTTGTTCGCTGCTTGTACCATTCCTGGTAGGTGGCTTCACGAATGTCAATCGTGTTGTCGAAGTCAGCTGTGGAAGGGCGGGCGGTGGGAAAGGTCTCCACCATGGGTTTAGCGTAGCGAGGCTTTGGGCGGCGGGCGCTCTGAGATCGTGGCTTCTTGGTTTCTCTGTGAATACAGACATACATAGCATGAGTATCAATGATTTTTGAAAACAATGTAAGTCCTATAACGGAAATCATGAGACCCTTCTTGGTTTCTCTGTGAATACGAACATACATAAGCATAAGCTTACTATTTCTGGTTTGTCTTTTTTTTTGTCTTGTCTTAATGAATGTGTCCCTCTTCCTCTCCTCTATCGTTTTACATCCATTTTACGCACTCGCTCTATCTCTCTGTTACGCTACACACCTTCTCTCTTTCCTTAAGAGTTTCCTTCAATTGTTTCCAATGATAGATATATTTATACATCACGAGAAGGAAAGAGAAGATATCACACATTTCGACAAATATGGAGTTTGTTTTGACGCTATGGAAAACTAAACGGGACTTACTCTGATTTGTCTTTCTTCTTGTCAGGGTCGATGGGTTGGAATTTGCTCTGTTCGTCCTTGACCGAGTTGATCACCTGATCAAGCAACGTGTTTTCTCTTGTGTAGCTCTTTTGCTTCTTTCTGTATAAAAACGACAAATCTATGTGTTTACACGTTACACATAATCTTATTAGCCACGAATGTGTTCATTATTATTAGGATTTCAAAGATGTTTTTGAAGACATTTATAATATGGTCAAGGAATGTCCGGTCGTATCCACACAGACTGTGGAGCAAAAATATGTGCTTCTATGTACATAACCGGGTTTGTATGTAAGATTTCCCTATTTCTATATAAGAAATCAGAAAATATATATTTCACATCATTTAGAGTATTGAAAACTTCCGTAAGCTTTCCAAATGAAAGCAACATACATTAGATGTAAATGATTTTTTTCTCTGCAATTAAAACCACTGCACCTACCGTTTAATCTGCGCCTCTTCTTCCGTATCAGGTTTGCGCATGACCGACGGGTCCTTGTCGACGTCGCGACACACCGAACTCTCGCGATCATCGCGCCTCGATTGATCACGTGACTTCTTGCGACCACGTGCGTCGTCGAAATCGTCATCATGGCGATTGGATCTGCGAAAAATAAGTTTGAAATCAAGGATTATTAAGGTGTTGTTTTAAAATGTATTTTTGAGTAGGTTAAGAGC
>LQRL01177934.1:0-10671 GCA_001703475.1 Hydroides elegans | reverse complement strand
TTTACTCATTACCGCCACAACTCTGTATAAAATCGATGATAATATGTCAACTACTTTGTCTCTACACGTTTTTTGCATATCTATTCATGGAAATTATGGAAATGATAATTATAAATCAGCACTTTTCCTTGATTTCGATCTACAACAGTGGGAGATTTCAGCCTATTACATTTTTTAACGTGATATGATCTTCTTAGAATTCTGTAATAAATGTTTTTTAAACACTACCTGCCTAATAAAACTAAAATGAATATCCCTGATAATAGCTTAGGCTAAGCTCTATCAATAAGAAATATATCCGACGTAAAAGCATCATAAATACATGCGTGAAAGCTATCCAACTTTTCAACAAAAAACAACAACATGTATTTATCCGTATTTAGAATACGGAAATTCTTGTCATTGTGAAATCCTGACTTATTTTATAGTTCTTGATTGATTAGTGACAGATCATAAATTAGACTTAAGAAACATGCATGAAAAGAGGATATGATAGCGAGTGGGACCATGCATCCGTATTTACTTGTGGACGGCTACGGATGCCTTTCATCTTTTATGGTCATTTATTGTAGACCAGCTTCCTTGTTTCTTAACAAACAAATACGACTACAAACTTATCGTACTGCCAGGGAAGAGGGAGCTCACTTTCCCTAGGGATGGGGGTTAATGTATTACCTTTAGATTAGAAAACATAGCTTCATTTATTGGTTTTACAGTGGTCGTATTTTTTCCATACAAAGAAAGCAAACAGGGGATTTATGTGTTGTCGTTATATATGTGGCAGCGAAACTTTAATGTAAGCGAAACTATAGTTTCGCTAGCAAAAGATTAATTTCTCTGATGGTGTTGGAAAAAATGTCTATTTAAGATTTTTAAACAGTCATAACTTATGAATTTGCCTCATATGATTATGTTTCATGTATCTTTTGATCCATTTAAGTGTATTAGTGACATAAAGCCCACTACCCGAGAGGATTATCTGTGAGTTGAGTCATGATCTTAACTCGGGAAAAATCGGCTTATTTCAATTACATCATTGAGTAGAACTCCACAAAAAGCTTTTGATTGATGGGTTAGATGTCCAAGTACTATATTGCTATACATATGTATAAGATAAAATGTAATAAAATGCCTTATATATCAAATAACGACAAAGAATACTTACAAAATCCGAAAAATTAATCTTTCGCTAGCGAAATTAAAGTTTCGCTGAAAATTAAAGTTTAGCTGCGACATATATTTGAATCGGCCTTTCCTTATAAGAATATTTTTGTAAATGCTGTTTCGAAAATAGTACTCATATACGTTTTCACATTGGACACCACCAAATCGTTCATTATGTAGTAGGTTGAGCGCTTCATCATGTTTTCATGCATTTAATGTTTGTGCATCTGTATAAGTTAAAACGAAGACCTAAAAGTTCATTCAAAGTTTTAAATATGCTATTAAGTTTATATATTCGAAACCGTCAGCTAATTTTTCTGCATTAAACTTTATTTAGTGTTTTTGGAAGATGTATAAAGTCCGAATCGGAAAAGCAGTATACAATTCTTGTGGTTTTTCTTTATAATCTTTCATGCGAGACATAGCATAATGTGTGAGTTGGTTTATATAAATTAATAAATGTGCTGATCACCGAATGGTATACATTTCGAAATTAAAACGAACTAGGATGTCATGAAAAAATATCTGATTTTAAAACACAAACAAATTTCTACCGTAGGTTGGTGATCAATATGTTATAGAATGGTAACCAACCGTAGTAGATCGCGATTTATGTAGTAGAATGAAATCTGATTGCCAGGGGTGTTTACTGTACTAACATCTTTGCATATGGTTCATTCCCAATATAAAAATGGTAGCGTTATATGTTATCAACCCTGCGTACTTGAGTACCGGTCAACCGACACTTGAAAGGAACCATGTATAAAAGTACTAACTCAATAAAGTCGTTTTGTGTCGAGCTTCAAAATTTCGGCACGTCCTGCATGATCCATCACAAATATAAAGGTTTTGTTAGATCTTAACCAATGTTTCTAATATGAAACCTGAAAACTAATATCTATAATATATATATTTTTTAACATGATAAATTAGACTATTCTCTAAAATAACAGTAAAAAATCTACTTAGTACATTAAAGCATGGATCCCATTCACTTGTGAAGACATCTTTACCTGGAAATTGCTGTGCAAACTGCCTTTGATTGTCAAGTAGGTCATAGTCACTTAAGTGCATACACGTGGAGATTTTGATTTTAAAATATATATGTAACGATGTACTAATGCATATTTTTTATGCATATTTTTTTAACTTCCATAAATACCAACGCGTCATTTCAAAGTGTTCATATATTACCAAACGATGCGAAAATGCCTCTATGCAATGCCAAATGATTTGGTCGTCGCAAATGTTTAATCAATATCGATGAACAATCAGGTTATGGTCACTTTATTTATTGCAATTACTTTAAAAAAAACGGTCTATTGTATTAACAGAGCTTACAGTATATGGCTTTAAAGATGGATGCTCCAGATAGTGCTCTGTTGGACACATGATTCACTTTTAAGAACAAATTTGACGCTTAATTCCAAATTATACAAAAACACCAAAGAATATGTTCCTTTTTGTTTCTTTAAAGTCGGTCGCCTACTCAAGAGAACCTGTCGGAAGCAGACCAAGGGCAATCTAGGGAACATTTCAAATCTTTATCATCAAGAAATTATCTGGACCAATACATCTCAAGAAATATGGCTTACGGTAGTTTAAGCCGAGTTCCATCCTGTACCCAGCGCCTCTCAACTCTCGTATATACTTCTAGGAGTTGGCCCGTGTGAAACAGGGTGGCCGAGTTCACGCGACAAAAATGCGTAGATAATGCTGAAAACGTGAATCTTGCAGAAGGAATAATTTGCTTTGTTTTTATTCAAGTATGGCTTTTTCTCTTTCGGTTTTCGAGCTTTTATTTTCGCGCTTTTTGTGTTCGGGTGAACTTGGCGTTATGGCTTGAAATATGACTGGATTCACCAAATACATTATTATGAATTTCGGAAATATGTCTCCATACATCAATTTACATTAACAAACCAGATCCCGTCACTGCTACGTTAAAATGGAGAAAAAGATTAGCACGTGATCAAAACAACCAGTTTTTTATTCAAATGATGTGTAAGCTCATGCACATTGAAATAGAGTCAAGTAATTCAATAATGTTTTGTAATCTTAAGACAAAAAAACACATACAAGATAAAGAAAAAAAAACATTTCATGCGTGTGCATTTTTATTTTTGCGCACTTTTGATACTGCGCAAGAAAATGTTATCTCGATCATTAACCTTACCAAAGCAAGGCAATGAATATCATGATGTGCCCATGAACAAGCGAACATGTATTATGCGAAATTAGTATAAATCATAAAGCGTAATTTATTTTATATTATTTCTATGAAATAAGCATGAAAAAGCAGTTGAATCACGCGCCTTAGTAATATGACAACATTGCTATTAAATGTATGTTGTTGCTCATGCTGCATGTTATATGATTTAATCCGATCACTCAGACCATGTCTTTTCCATTGCTTTAATGCCTTCATCTTTAAAAAACACATTAACTTTAACAGAAAAAAGGATTTGCGTCTTGCTAATGATACAATTCTACCGTCGTATGGCAAAGTAAAGTAACTACCACTTTGCACTTTTCGAGAAAAAAGGCAAAACGCGTTTTGACCTGTATCTTTGTTAATATTTGTCTTAGAAAACATGTAAAAGATTCATATAAAATAATAAGTATATGAAATTCATAAAATCTATTGTAAATTATGATTTTCTTGTTTATTATGAAAATAAAAGTGAAACTTTATTTTACCTTACATTTCACATGACAAAACGTACGTCTCTAGTATGGAAAAATAAAGTAAGTCCATACAAAAATACTGTTTTTAACTATGAAACTAATTTTATAAAGTGAATAATAGTTTATATTATCTTCAAATATACTAATATGCTTTCTAGTTTATTCAGAATACCGTTTTAACAGAAGTCTCGAAAATTGTTCCTTAAATCTCAACTGTTTTGTTAAAACTCATGTCGATTTTTCAGAGATTTGACATGATGCCATACAAAATCAGATTTTTGTTCAATATTCCGTTGTAAAACTATGTTTCTTCCATTGCCAGTCCAATAATAAGTATTCTTAATTTCTGTATCCTCTGTTTTTACTAACAAAACATATTTATCTGAGCCGAAAAAGCGTTTTATGGCAATGTTTTAGTTCAAAGTATGTTTACTCAAAAATCACATGACCGCACGTCACGTTACCCATATCGAGGGATGTCATTGGTCGAGAAACTTACTTTACTTTTCAATACAAGATTCATCATGTTCAATGTATTTACGTTATTCTTATTAGGCTACCATTGTGTGAAATGACCATTTGGAGTGATCGTATGAATTTCAAAATGCACTCATGTAAAAATAACAATTGTTTAAATCATAATGTGTTAATATCTCATAAAACGAAATTTTGGAGTTACTTTACTTTACCATACCACGGTAGAATTATGAAAACCCTCATTTAATCGGATGATTTTATCGACATACACATAAACAACCTCAATTGTATAATTGTAATTGCAATATATGTGGCAAATTAAAAGTTAAAAACGTTTATTGACAAAATAGTTCAAAATAGTTTTGATGTTAACAATAAAATAGATATGTAGCTTTTTTGTTTAATTCCTAGGTCAGACTTTTCTAAACATCAATTATTGAAAGTTTTAAAAAAACTTTTGAAATTAGTTTTTCTATGCATAATTACATCATAAGTCATATGCAATAAAGAAACAGCATCTCAACTTAACATTGATGGCACATCTTTTATGGGCATTCATTTGTCGGAAGTAAATTCTTTCAGACGTGACGTAGCCCCTAAAAGGGTTGAAATTGTAGCCCCATACGACTACGCCATGAATCATCAATGTATGGGGGTACCGGTTAAAACGGTTTCTTATTGATCTAGAAGGTGCAATTATATCGGATATGCATCGACACAAAGAGGCTAACACTACCTTGCTAGAAACATTAACAAAATATAGAGAAAATAAATAAAATATTAGTTAGTCATTATTCATGGGTTTACATGCATGCTGTTAGAGGGGGTGCACTGAAAGTTAAATGTGCCAGTTTCTTTGGTACCTTCTTATATATTGGGAATAAATTGAATAAGGTTTAGAATTCGAGAATAAAAGGTACATGTATATGAGGAATGTCAACATTTGCATATACTTATAGGGGGGTTTATTCACTAGTAAGTTCATAGTAAATATGATATAGCTTAAAACTATAATTAAATCACATTGGACTGAGTTTTCAACTTACAGAAAGGGAGTAAGTGTAGTACTTATAGTGTAAGGAACGAGCGGATAAAATATAAGATTTGACACGATAATTAGATAGGATTTGATAACTGTGTCAATCGGGATAAAAGGAGCTAGATAAAAAGGATATTTATTACAAAACTTTGGATATACACACATTGTACTGTTTTACACTTAATCAAAATGGATAAATTGAAATTCATCACAGTGTTCTCTGGATTTATATCTATATGCATATCGCGTAAGTAGTTTATTAGGTCAATTTGGAATCAAGTTTAAACATTCTATTTTTTTAAGTAAATGGACCGATAACGATTAGGTCACTGACATTTCGGAATCCTCACGCCAAAGCTTTGATCGCTAAGGATTTGTAGAAAATATAGATGTATTTTTTTTAAGTCTGCAAAAATCGCTTAAATTATCGTAAGTGTATGACCGCACCATGAATTAGTTTTAGATTGAGGTTTTAAAATGTAATTGATGCTCATTCGTATTTGATGACGACGTAGAAGACAGAATCTTTATTTCAGCAGTCTGGGACATAAATTCTGACTTCGTCTTGTCATGAAAATTTCAAAAAAGTAATAAATCATTATTAGGTTTTCTTTTAGAGACAGTATGCCATTTATGAATCACGTGGTAATTATTTTTGGAAAATTCGCAAGAGCAAAATACATTTTTTAATGGCTCAAAGACGACCCCTGTTCACTTGAGCCACTAATCGAAATTTCAGCTCCCCCCTATATTCACTCACTGTCGTCTGCATAGATTCTTTACAATGTGCCACATTCGCTCCTTTATAAGATGGGCTATATATAGACCATTGCCCTACTTCGCTCATTGTCGTCTGCATTAATAAGAGGCGTGATTAAAATACTATTGGCCAGAACACTCACTGTCGTCTGCATAGATTCTTTACAAGGTGTCACCATAGTTACTTAATATTATATGTGGTTAATAGACTATTGTGCATGGGGCCGTGAAAAGTCAATAAGTTAAAAGGCAGTGTGTTGTCAAGTAGACTCTATATGAACTCTATTCAATGCGGTTGCATAAGGGCATTCATACATGTGTAAGACAGAGTCTAAGCAATATTCTATGAGAGTTTTCTATTCTAGTGATTCAATTTAAGATAAATGATTGTTTGGGAATGGAATCTCCAAGTATGAATCCAGTATGGCCAGACCCTTCAAACGTCATTTGAAACATATATTTTTGTATAATACATTTTAATAAAAACATATATCTTGAGGCGCGTTCACCCGAAATAAAAGCGCATAATTCTGATTGAACAAAACGGTTAAACTACTATGTTTTAATACAAATTTGGCTCCAAGTTTAAAGCGAAAAATGTGTGCTTTACATATTATTTTTTCCTCTAGAAACGGACCGAGTGGAGCGCGTCGGTTTCCCGATTCGTTCGCCCTCCGCCGGTCAGAACCTCGACTTCAGTCAACAGGTGCTTCTCATCAACGACGCGGCGCTGCAATCTGGGCTTCTCTTTGGCTTTTCCGCTTATTTCACGTCGACTGATACAGTGTATTTTCAGGTGAATTATAACTATTTTGGTGTATTTAAGGTTCTTTTTGTGCCTATTAATTGATAGGATATGTTAAGTCCACTCATTTTTCGCCCATTGATATAATAAAGCAGCGTTGCAGTCGGGGCTTCTCTTTGGCTTTTCGGCTTATTTTACGTAGACTGAAACCGTCTATTTTCTGGTGAGTTTTAAGATTATTTGTATGTTTTAACTTGTCAAATTGTAATCAATTCATTAAATGTAAAATTTTTAAGGGGTGATTATTGTTCTTCAGTTAAATTAAAGGTAACTGATACTGTTTATTTTCATGTGAATATGTATCCCAACTGCAAACAGCATAGTCAGTTTCACTGATATTCTGGTTTCAGTTTAATGATGCCACATATAAAGTAGCAACTCAATTATCAAACTAAGTTCGATTACGAAATGCTCCCTATTCACCGCAAAGGTAAAAGTACAAGGATGCGGCTTCTTTAACGTAACAATTGGCCCATACTATTTTGATGCCGGGCAACATAGAAATACCAAAATGATGTTCGAATCATAGAAACATGCATGAAATTTAATCATAGCCGTATAGCTAGGATGTATGTTTGCATGGCAAAACGTTTCACCATATATAACAATATTAAATGTGTATATCGGACCCAATAATTACGGGACTGGGAAGGTCGAGTGTTATGGAACTGCTAAGGTTTCGTCCCGGTATAGGTATATGATAAATTATTATGGGACTGTTTACCTCAACATGCAGACGGACCATTACTGAAAGAAAAGTTCAAAAGTCCAAAGTCCAAAAGTCCAAAGTCCAAAAAATGTCTCCATAATTTGATCACTAAAGGAGTTTTCATGTACTCATGTTGATATAAACATATATACGTATACTTACATGTATGATATATTTTATTGTATTTCACTCAATTCACAATTCTCTGTATATATGTATACAAGAATACAAGGATTGTTGCAAATATACAATTATAAAACATATTTCAAACTATTGCCAAGTTATATATTTATGTTTCTACCCCTTTAAACAACTTCTAAATCCAAAATGTGTTACAGGTGTGGCGCGACACTGGAGCATCTAGTAACACGTTCGAGTTGATCTACCAGTTCGAGTGGGCGCCCAATGAGGTCGACAGCAGGGAAGATGTGAGTTGGTTTAATGAAATTGTGGGTTGTATATAAAACATATTGTTTTATGATGAAGTCGTTTCTACTTCCTTAATGGCCCAAGATTTTGCAACGCCTCGAACAAGTTTGTAAATTGTCAGGATATAAAGAGTTTTGACGACCCACATTAATATTCAGGCAAGGGTTATGACGGGCGCCCGCGTCATAGATTTGTATGCACCCCATCGCTCTTATATGTAATACCAAAAATATATTACCACCCCACTACATCCCCGTGTCGTAGAGTTCTACTTACTTAAAATGATATGATCATGATGTTGCAACCGGGGCGGTCATTTTGCCTTGAATATTCATAAAATGATTCAAACCATGTCTGTAGAAAAGATGATACCATATAATTAACTCTTGACAGGTTTCTGTCAAGATTCCCATCGTATGTTAATTTTAAACGTGTGTTTTTATTGCTACTGGCTTTTGAAAAAACACGATCGTTGCATACAAACCCATGTACATAAATCATGCTATAACCACTAACATTTCTTAAAGCATCATTTATTTGCATAGACTATTAAAGAATGGTGTTCTCTAAACAACTATGTTTTTTATTACAGGTTTACATCCATTTACAAGCCAACAGTGCTTGCGTCACAGTGCAAAGTAACGACGTTCTCGGTATATATGCACCCGTGAGGAACCCCATCGCGTATAACTTTGTAAATACGGGAGCGGACGTCAATCGCTACGCAGTGAATACGGTGCCGTCAGTTGGTGACGTCGTGACGTTTGATACGTTGCAGGCGCCCTATGATTTCTCGGTGGCTGCGTGGATCGATACAGGTACGCTGTCAAATGTGGTTCATATTTGATTTATGGAATGATATATGGTCTTTATATTTTAAGATACCTAGCTTTATCTTATGCACATCTCTAAAAAATAAAAGTGATTTTAATTAGAATAGAGTGTTAAATGGTTCTCGCATACATGTTTATTTGATTCAATCACAAGTGAAATCAGCCATGATCAAAATACGTTGTTAGAACAATAATGTCATCATGTATTCGTGACGTACCCATTCTGCAAAAAGTTATCGAGAGGGCACTGCAATCTGGACATTCCTAAATTATAACGAATGAAGTTAGACGAATATAAAAATTGTTTTTTTTTTATATATAGTCCTGTTCACGTTGATATAAAATAAGCACGAATACCATTCCCTATATTTAAACAGAGGCCGGAAGTAGCACGGATTGCCCCCTGACCCTGGCCATCCCGAATGGCGGAGTGATCGAAGACACCACAGACCCACCTCCCGCCGCTGCCATGGTAAGGACTAACAAAAGGAAAATTATTCACAAAAACACTTACGCATATATAGTCGTGTGCTTTATACCTGTTGGGGTTTGGATGTTGCAGAAGGGTTATTTGATTTTCTAAAGGGAAAAAAAGTGAAATAGCAAGGGTGCTAAGATCCATGAATAGAACGAAATAAAATGAGTTTCTTAAGATGCCCATTTTCTGAACTTTACTTTTGTTATTTTTTTTCACACTTAATAGATTTGTATAATAATACTCACTTTTGTTATTCATTAATATACCTTTGTGACTTGATGTCATTTCTAATTATCCTAGCCTTTGTATAAATATTTGCATGGTCATCAATCTATTTTAACAGGGCGCAACCGGTTCCACTGGTTCCACCGGTCCCCGAGGCGCCCAGGGTCCACGTGGCGTCAGCTCAACTGGTGCTACAGGAGAAACAGGGCCTCAGGGCTCACTGGGCTTCACTGGTGCTACAGGACCCATGGGTTCAATGGGAGCAACTGGGGCAACGGGAGAACAAGGGATGAGGGGTCCGATGGGATATAATGGAACGAATGGGATATCGGCGGATGAGATGGCGCTGCTACAACAAGGTAAGCAAGAAGCCGACAGGGTGAATAACAGATGTGAAAATATAAAGATTACTGCTGTCATAGCTGACGATAAAATGGCGATTGAAACGCAAACTATAAAGGTCCACAACGATCAACTCTGCTAGCCCTACTCCCCACTTCATACATTCTCTTCCTTCATTCCAATGCCTTGCAAACATCTACATCTCTCCCCATCTCTTTTGAATGTTTAAAATGTTGTTTGGTATGTTTTTCAACCGTTTTTTAATAAGCATTTTGATAGACGACTATAAATAGTAAATTCGATCCACATACATGAAGTTAACTTGGTGGATATGTCCGGATACGATCTTTAGGCAGTCTGTATATCTAACTTAAATGAATTCTTCAATGAATTTTCAATAGCAATCATTTTCCTTAAGCATATTTTTCGCAATTTCTGATTAAGGATAATCACTTTATACATTTTCTTAAATGAATTCTTCAATGAATTTTCAATAGCAATCATTTTCCTTAAGTATATTTTTCGCAATTTCTGATTCTAGATTACTCTGTACTTTATTTCCAGATGACGACGATGACGATGATGACTGTAACTCAAGTTTCTGCAACATGTTCACGAGCCCATACCTCATTTTGGCCCTACTTATTTGGCTCGCCGTTTTAACCATTATATTCCTACTTTGCGCCATATGGCAATGCTGTAGAAAGGACTCGGTGGACACAA